>CM032231.1:71665000-71815000 GCA_019009955.1 Riptortus pedestris
ATTTCAAAATATCTCAAGTGAGTAAAACAACAATTAATGCAATATTTTATATTTAAGCTAGGAATAAAAAATTTCGTAAAATATCACATTAATGTTTATATGATATATGTAGGGGTGGGTATGTATTTACTGGAGACTGAAAAATAAAAATTTATATTATCTCGGTTAGTGTTCAGGGTAGAGAAAAAAAATGTATAGAACGTAATAGTTGCTGAATAAGTTTTAATTTTGTATTTCATGAGACCTGTAAACAATATAGCTTCGTTTTATAAAGGTCAATTAAAAAGTCCGTGACGCAGGAGCTGCGTTAACTAAGCAGATTTCCCACATGCGGCACGTATTTGCATTTATCTCAAAACTTAAAAGTTCAATGAGAACAATATTTGGTATTTAAGCTTTAAATAAAGTGCTTCATAACATAATAGAATATTGAAAATATGAGATGAGTAGGAGTGGGGCTTTACTGAAGACCGAAAACTACATAAAAAATACAAATATCTCAGTAAATAATCAAGATAGTGAAAACATATACATAACATCATTTATAGAACATTACATTTGAAATAAGATTAGTTCTATACAAGTTTTCGATCCAACGTACGATAACGGAGATATTAAGAATTTTCGAAATTCTCCCCCTCCAAACCCCCCTCCCCCTGGTCCGATTTCAGCCATTAACGAACTTGATCTTTCTTTTTGTATAAAACGATTATATATCAAGTTTGGTAACGATAAGACAAAATTTGCGACCGCTAGAGCGGCAACAGACAATATATATATACATACATACATATATATATATATATATATATATATATATATATATATATATATATATATATATACAGTTTTGAACGGACCTCATTTTCGTCATCTCCTGGGTAGGATCGATGGACATTTGAAGAAAAATTTCGAAAATCGCGTCATGAGTACAACCTCAATAGCTGATTTCCCTTGAGGGAAATCTGCTAAAAGTTATAGTTTCGTTAGATACATTTTAAAATAACTTGATTAAGTCATTCACATTATTTTTTTTCGGCCTCTACTCTACACCCATCGATTTTCAATTAAAACTGCAACGCTAAGCATCTTATGTCCGTCTTTCAACTTCAAATCCTATTTGCGTAGGTCAAATATTATGGGTGAAACAGAGAACCGAATTTAAAATGATGTGTGAATATAGGCCAGCACTGCTTAATAGACGCAGCATTATAAGTCCCATGCTTAGTAGGGATGGATCAAGCCTTGTAGAATATACGAACCCACTACGAGGCGAGAAGCGAGAGGGATATCGAGGAGAGAGTGAGAGGGACAGAGCTAATAGCAGCTCTAACTCTGGATGTGTTTGACAGAGACCACTATTATCACTAATTCTAGAGTGAACGCCAGGCACTCTAACAGTGACACCGTGGCACACTTAATCACAACCGTTTTACTCAAACTCACTTTCCTAAGTGTTCATTCAAGGGTGAAGCTTTGGTTTCCTCTGGAAGAGTGCAATGAATCAAACTGACTTAGGCACAGATATCAACTCTACGAAGCTTGTCAACGAGTATAGTTTTTAGAAGATTAGCAGGGTTTACTGAAAACTAAAAAAAATCCATATATCACAGTTAATATCCATGATAGAAAAAAAAAAGAATATATATATATATATATATATGCATATTTTTTACCTATCAACATTTATAGGGAATTAAGTTTGTAATAAGATTGGTTCAATACAATGTTTCGATAAGACGTAAATAACGGAGATATTTATAATTCTCGAAATCCCCCTTCCCGCATGTCAGATTTCAGAAGTTAAAGAACTTGATCTTTAGTTTTGTATGAAACGCTTATGTATTAAGGTTAGTAAAGATTAAACAAAAATTTCGGGAAATATGCAATCATAATAAAAAAAAGTCCGTCACGCAGGGGCTGCGTAAACTAAGCAGATTTCCCACGTGAAGTTTTACAATAGAGAAATCTGCCCAATAACAAGTTTAGTAGTAAGGGATCTCTAAACTTATTCACGAGGGACTAACAGTTACGAAAACGGCCGCCAGAGCTCTCTTCGGAAAGTACCGAACAGCCGACCACACACAGAATACAAATGCAAATATCTCGGTTAATATTCAAGATATAGAATAAATGTATAGAACAATATTTATCGTAAATTTAATGTGCAATAAGATTGATTTTATACAATTTTTCGATCCGACGCATAATAACGGAGATATTTCGAATTTTGAGAAATCCCCCCTCTAAACCTCCCCTCCCACTGGTCCGATTTCAGCCATTAACGAACTCGATCTTCCTTTTTACATAAAACGATTAAATTCCGAGTTTGGTAACGATCAAACAAAAATTGCGACCACTAGAGCGTTAACAGACAAATATATATATATATATATATATATATATATATATATAATTTTGAACGGACCTCATTTTCGTCATCTCCTGGGTAGGATCGATGGACATTTGAAGAAATTTTTCGAAACTCGCGTCATGAGTACGACCTCAATAGCTGATTTCCCTTAAGGGAAATCTGCTAAAAACCAATAAGGAGATAGACTGGAATGATGTAGAATTTCAAAGGGGTAAACTATAATCTGATGTTTTACAAATAGATTGTTTACTATATATACTTTTTCAATAATGAAAACTTATATAAATAAATTTAGATATAAATGAATTATGCAGTCAAACTTGTTTTGAGGGATGCCAAACCAATAGTAGACCAAATAACGTAAAATCATCAAGCTCATGTTGCTGGATATTTTAATTTATTTTTAGGTCTTTTACTAGTTTATTTAGTACCTTGAATGACATTATAAACACTAGCTGAAAAATTGTTTAACCTTTTTTGAGAAAATCCTTATAACTTTAAATCTTAACATTCCAAATATATTTAAAAGCGCTTTTTTAAAACACAAAATGAGGGTAATTTTGATGACTGGCAGATTTATTTTGATTGATAAAATGATTTGACAATAATTGAGTTGATCAATAAGTATTGTCGGACATAAAAATGTTAATGGAAAAAAGAAATCAACTATGATAATCTTAATTTTCAAGTTCTAACACTCAAGGTATTGCATAACCATTGTGACTCATTATTTCCTTTATTTTCTTGCACTGGCCTACATATAGAGAATTAACCAATTTACTAATCAGAAGAAATCACGACGAAGGGCTCCTTAAGCTACCAGATGTGTCGCTCGTTGAAATACGCACTGATTACGTCATAACTTACATCTTCTCTAATTGTCTTTTAGTGAAAATCAAAGGCAGGATAAATCAAATATAAGGCGGACTTATGACATGCAGTGATATCATAGGAGGTGCGCAACGAGAAGGTAAAAAGTCTAAAGTTCGGCCAAATTTAAATATACAAAGGTTAGTCGGTTATGTTATGTGAGATACGCACGTACGTATAGACGTCATGCCAAAACTAGTCAAATGGGTATAGGAATGTCAAAACGGATATTTCCGTCGAAATCAAAAAATTGTCGGTATTACAATACTTCCTTTAATTCGTAGACTCGTGAGTTTTATTCTCACCCGTGCAATAGGACATTATTGCATAGTGACGAACTCATTAAATAAAATTCTTAGTTCCAACCTAGCTAGAAAAAAGTGATTACCTGTAGATGACCTGCCCGATTAGCTGCAGTAGCACAAAATCAGGAGCTGCGTTAACTAAGCAGATTTCCCACGATTTGTGAAAACTTGAACGTAGGCATTTTACTACGGGAGAAATAGAGAATAAATTGTTAGATGAGATTGCCACCTGAGTGATGGACTTTTTGTGACCAAAATGAAAAGTTGCATTAGACCCATACCTAGATCTATCACACGTAAAGAGGTGTTATGAGTGGACGCTATCCGATTTTAAGCGAATTTCTAGGGAAATCACTGTCTTAGAAAGTTGGAATAGAATGCAACAAATTGTTAATGGGAAGGAAGTTGGTAATCGTATTTACCTCGATTCCACCGGAAACAATTTCTTTATCAGTTACTGCAGTAATCATGTTTAAGAGAGCTTAACAGCTGATTTATGAAAGCTCTTCTCGTTGTTGTTTTTATTCTTAACACGTTATGTAACAAGAATTTTAAAATAAATAAGAAATTAAAATCTCTAATGAATCATTTCCATTTTTTGCTGTAGAAGTGTTTTGCCAGCAAGAACTCATTACGCCAGAAAGTAAGATAACCCGGCAAAAACAAAATCTGTTAGAAATTAATTATATAACGTTCAATAACTTTTATAAACTAATGGACAAAACCTTTGAAAACCTCAATTAATAAATGGAGAATCTTTTTTTTTTCTTTTCTCCTCACAGTAACCCTATGAGGAGTTATTTATTTGAATACATGTTCCATTGCCACATGGCATATTACAAGTATGATTATGTTTAAATACATTTTTATTTTATAATATGTACACGTCAATCAACTATCTACTCAAATATAATATAAAAAAATAAAAATAAAATAAAATATTAAAATAAGTAAGATAATTACAAATAAAATTAATACATGAAATGAAAAAATAAAAATAAAATAAAATAAGAACAAATCAATTAAAGTTAAACTCAACCGATGTTTAATTTGCGAGTCTATGTAAGGTAAATATATTGAATTATAATTCCCATTCCTCAAAATCAAATTTGCATTCTAATGTATTTTTGCTACATTCATATCTGTACTTTTGATAAACTTTCTAAGTTCTTTATTATATTTGTTAAGTATAATACGAGGTGGTTCTGGTCAATTAACTCCTTTTGAAATTATGTTCATTATTAAATTTGATCTACTTTGATTAAATGTTGAACAGTCATAAAGTATATGTAAAAACGTTAGTGTTGTCTGTAAGTCGCAAGTACATTTGTCATTGTCTTGAATTTTAAATCTTGTTAAATAATGTCCTGTCTGTTCATGTTCCGTTAGAAATTGTGTGCATTTGTGATGGTGACTCTTAATTGGTTGTAGCTGTTGTGAGTTATGTCAAAATGAAATAAATAAGAGTTGTAATGATTGTGAAAATACACGCTATATTTTTTTTTATAATAATTTTATATTCACGTTTAATAATAGGGCAGCACGGCTATTTAAATAGTCCACCGTAGCTTCCTTGGATGGAGAGGTTATTTACAAGCTCACGTAGAAGGCTAAGCAATGAACCAGTGAGAAGATCTAGATCTTCGGTACAGCTTATAATAATGTATAGCAGTAGACGAAGATCTCTGAACAAGAATATTCTAGGAAACAAATATTTCATTTGAAGTATTGGACTTCTTGGGATTAACATTGACTAGAAAGAACAGACTGATAGGAATTCTGTGGATATGGCTGATAGCGCAGAGAATCCCTAAGATAACGTAAGTAGAACGATGAAAGCCTAGAGGACACAGCAGAAACTATCATCACAGAGAAAGGGCGAGATTCGTGAGAGATAACTCAAAAGAAGATAAAGGTCGCCCCACTATGGACTATTAGAAACAAAAATGCCCAAAGACCTAACACAAGCTCCAAGAGCAGGTATATTCCAAAGCATTAGATCACAAGGGGCGCAAGTGAGATTTTAATTATTTAAATATGCACGAGTAAATTTTTAAAATCAAGGATATGTTTAAATGTGCGCTCAGTTAACGGGGTTTGGGTTAAAAGAAGAGTTTGGGAAGCCAATCAACCTCAATTGCTGAAGGGACGCTATCAGAATTGATTGAAATTAAGTAACTAATTCCTGAGAAGTTCGATTCAATGTATATACCTTATCTTGAGCCACAATTAAAGGCCTACGAGAGGAATTATGTTTAAACTTGTTCTAAATTTTAAGCAATCATTTGATAACATAAACTATGTGCTATTTTGCAAGTATTTTTAATTTGTTGTCATAGTCATTTCTTTACGCCAACTTTATGCTACTAAGGCTATCTGGAACTGGTTATCTATGCCCTTTTCTCACGAGAGAGGCCTAAGGATTTTATTTAATGAGTACGTTACTAAATCAATCCCTATTGCCCAGGTGAGAATCGAACTCACGAGTCTAAATATATCAAGTGGAATTAAGACCAACGCCCTTACTCGCCTGACTTTCCTGAGCTCCTTTTAAAATTTGTCTATCAGCGTAAAGCTCTCAACATATGTGATACACTTCTATGAGTCAGGAATGTTCCAAATATAAACAAGAAAAAAAAACAATAGCTGATTTTCCTTAAGGAAAATGTTCTAACATCAGGTTACAAGGTTGTTTTACTGGATGAGAATTTAATTTATTTCATGATTTTATTATTTATATCACTATCGTCATTATCTTCCGAAAATGGGGATTATTGTAGGTAATGGAAAAGCCATAATCATTTGACTAATACGTTCCTAAATGTTACAGAAATAATGCATCAACAATGGATTAATGAATACAGACAGTTTTAAGATGAAAGTTAAAGAAAGCTGGTTATATTTTATTAAATTAATTTGAAGTGTTATAAATTAAAGTTATTTAAAATATTGAAGCAATGCATTTTTGCTCCTTTTATACTTCTGGAGGAAAATGACTGAGTTTTTATTTTTAACACTATAGATATTCTATCATACACTATGATAAAGAGTTATGACGCTTTTTATTTTTAAACCTACAAATAGATGAATGAATCGTTAACTCAGTCCAAAAAAATAATAAAATAAATCTATTCATATGGAAGTAGCAAACAGAAAGGAATATAGCCGAGCAGAGAAATATCGAGATTGCTAACGATCAAACTAAAATTGCGGCCATAGAAAACTATAATCTATGTATATCTCGTATATCTATTTTTTGAAAATCTGATATTTGAGTATAGTCACAATAGCTGATTTGTTAAAGGGGAAATCTGTAAATAAACGTGTTGTCAAGAAATAACTCGATCTGCAAAGACATACTCACCGCCAATAGGCTGCAAGTTGGACTGAACCATGAACCAGAGGCACATAGGGGAGATAAGACAATCCTCGCGTCACTGATAACGAACATTCTACTATAACTATTTTCAATTGTTTTTTTTTTTTTTTTTTTTTTTTTTGACAATTGCTGTCGCATGCCGAGAGTATTGAGTATGGGTATTTAGCTTAGTACTAACCAAATATCATAGTTGTACAACTATAGACTAGTACTAATATCACTACTGATTCTTCCCTTATGAGTTGGAGTATCAGATGACGAACAGTTTGTTTTTAAATCAGCTGACCATTCATTATCTCGACAACATCAAGGAAGTCATAAGATTTCTCATATTTCTATTTAAATAATCTATGGCCCAATGATTATCGGGCTCGCTTGCGTTTTTCCACCTGTCAATCTGCAGGATAATCAATCAATTTCTCTGTGCAACACCAAAAATGACTCCGCCACAAAAGTAATTGATTGCAATGTTTTTTAGCCATCTCAATCCAACAACGCTATTTTAGTATTATAATAAGAAAATGTGTGAATCGCTTAAATTGCGACACACCTAAATAAATAAATTCAACAACGATCGTCAAAATGATGGAGTAATCACTATTCATCAAAGTCATGTAGTGTTCACATCTGATTTTTAATGTGAGCCAATGCAATTTTGAATTTGCCGAGCTTGACGCACTGTTTCCTTCATTGGAAGGCATATTTTCCTTTAAGACACACTCAAGATCCTTTATACGTTTTCTAAGTAATAACTGTCAAGAACTTCTTCTTTAAGATTAAGCCTTCTTTATCGTTCGCATCTCTTAAACTAGAAAAATCATACCAAGTAGTTATAGTTCTTTGGTTTGGTCATACGATATATTTTCATCATAAAGAGGCCAATGGCTGCAAGAGTTTTTAGATCCACAAAGAACGCTGGCAACGACGTCCTTGCTTCGATTCATGATTTAAAATTAGTAGCAGTCGAGCCTACTATAATGTAGATAATATACTTATAGTGTTTCATATGCCAAAAACAGTTAGCGAGTGCCGTAGGTCGTGAGTTAATAAATAGGGTGGGGGGGGGGGAACTTTCTCGAGATATTAGATTGCAAAAATGATTGATGAATAGTGATTACTCCATCATTTTGACGATCGTTGTTGAATTTATTTATTTAGGTGTGTCGCAATTTAAGCGATTCACACATTTTCTTATTATAATACTAAAATAGCGTTGTTGGATTGAGATGGCTAAAAAACATTGCAATCAATTACTTTTGTGGCGGAGTCATTTTTGGTGTTGCACAGAGAAATTGATTGATTATCCTGCAGATTGACAGGTGGAAAAACGCAAGCGAGCCCGATAATCATTGGGCCATAGATTATTTAAATAGAAATATGAGAAATCTTATGACTTCCTTGATGTTGTCGAGATAATGAATGGTCAGCTGATTTAAAAACAAACTGTTCGTCATCTGATACTCCAACTCATAAGGGAAGAATCAGTAGTGATATTAGTACTAGTCTATAGTTGTACAACTATGATATTTGGTTAGTACTAAGCTAAATACCCATACTCAATACTCTCGGCATGCGACAGCAATTGTCAAAAAAAAAAAAAAAAAAAAAAATCAATTGAAAATAGTGATAGTAGAATGTTCGTTATCAGTGACGCGAGGATTGTCTTATCTCCCCTATGTGCCTCTGGTTCATGGTTCAGTCCAACTTGCAGCCTATTGGCGGTGAGTATGTCTTTGCAGATCGAGTTATTTCTTGACAACACGTTTATTTACAGATTTCCCCTTTAACAAATCAGCTATTGTGACTATACTCAAATATCAGATTTTCAAAAAATAGATATACGAGATATACATAGATTATAGTTTTCTATGGCCGCAATTTTAGTTTGATCGTTAGCAATCTCGATATTTCTCTGCTCGGCTATATTCCTTTCTGTTTGCTACTTCCATATGAATAGATTTATTTTATTATTTTTTTGGACTGAGTTAACGATTCATTCATCTATTTGTAGGTTTAAAAATAAAAAGCGTCATAACTCTTTATCATAGTGTATGATAGAATATCTATAGTGTTAAAAATAAAAACTCAGTCATTTTCCTCCAGAAGTATAAAAGGAGCAAAAATGCATTGCTTCAATATTTTAAATAACTTTAATTTATAACACTTCAAATTAATTTAATAAAATATAACCAGCTTTCTTTAACTTTCATCTTAAAACTGTCTGTATTCATTAATCCATTGTTGATGCATTATTTCTGTAACATTTAGGAACGTATTAGTCAAATGATTATGGCTTTTCCATTACCTACAATAATCCCCATTTTCGGAAGATAATGACGATAGTGATATAAATAATAAAATCATGAAATAAATTAAATTCTCATCCAGTAAAACAACCTTGTAACCTGATGTTAGAACATTTTCCTTAAGGAAAATCAGCTATTGTTTTTTTTTCTTGTTTATATTTGGAACATTCCTGACTCATAGAAGTGTATCACATATGTTGAGAGCTTTACGCTGATAGACAAATTTTAAAAGGAGCTCAGGAAAGTCAGGCGAGTAAGGGCGTTGGTCTTAATTCCACTTGATATATTTAGACTCGTGAGTTCGATTCTCACCTGGGCAATAGGGATTGATTTAGTAACGTACTCATTAAATAAAATCCTTAGGCCTCTCTCGTGAGAAAAGGGCATAGATAACCAGTTCCAGATAGCCTTAGTAGCATAAAGTTGGCGTAAAGAAATGACTATGACAACAAATTAAAAATACTTGCAAAATAGCACATAGTTTATGTTATCAAATGATTGCTTAAAATTTAGAACAAGTTTAAACATAATTCCTCTCGTAGGCCTTTAATTGTGGCTCAAGATAAGGTATATACATTGAATCGAACTTCTCAGGAATTAGTTACTTAATTTCAATCAATTCTGATAGCGTCCCTTCAGCAATTGAGGTTGATTGGCTTCCCAAACTCTTCTTTTAACCCAAACCCCGTTAACTGAGCGCACATTTAAACATATCCTTGATTTTAAAAATTTACTCGTGCATATTTAAATAATTAAAATCTCACTTGCGCCCCTTGTGATCTAATGCTTTGGAATATACCTGCTCTTGGAGCTTGTGTTAGGTCTTTGGGCATTTTTGTTTCTAATAGTCCATAGTGGGGCGACCTTTATCTTCTTTTGAGTTATCTCTCACGAATCTCGCCCTTTCTCTGTGATGATAGTTTCTGCTGTGTCCTCTAGGCTTTCATCGTTCTACTTACGTTATCTTAGGGATTCTCTGCGCTATCAGCCATATCCACAGAATTCCTATCAGTCTGTTCTTTCTAGTCAATGTTAATCCCAAGAAGTCCAATACTTCAAATGAAATATTTGTTTCCTAGAATATTCTTGTTCAGAGATCTTCGTCTACTGCTATACATTATTATAAGCTGTACCGAAGATCTAGATCTTCTCACTGGTTCATTGCTTAGCCTTCTACGTGAGCTTGTAAATAACCTCTCCATCCAAGGAAGCTACGGTGGACTATTTAAATAGCCGTGCTGCCCTATTATTAAACGTGAATATAAAATTATTATAAAAAAAAAATATAGCGTGTATTTTCACAATCATTACAACTCTTATTTATTTCATTTTGACATAACTCACAACAGCTACAACCAATTAAGAGTCACCATCACAAATGCACACAATTTCTAACGGAACATGAACAGACAGGACATTATTTAACAAGATTTAAAATTCAAGACAATGACAAATGTACTTGCGACTTACAGACAACACTAACGTTTTTACATATACTTTATGACTGTTCAACATTTAATCAAAGTAGATCAAATTTAATAATGAACATAATTTCAAAAGGAGTTAATTGACCAGAACCACCTCGTATTATACTTAACAAATATAATAAAGAACTTAGAAAGTTTATCAAAAGTACAGATATGAATGTAGCAAAAATACATTAGAATGCAAATTTGATTTTGAGGAATGGGAATTATAATTCAATATATTTACCTTACATAGACTCGCAAATTAAACATCGGTTGAGTTTAACTTTAATTGATTTGTTCTTATTTTATTTTATTTTTATTTTTTCATTTCATGTATTAATTTTATTTGTAATTATCTTACTTATTTTAATATTTTATTTTATTTTTATTTTTTTATATTATATTTGAGTAGATAGTTGATTGACGTGTACATATTATAAAATAAAAATGTATTTAAACATAATCATACTTGTAATATGCCATGTGGCAATGGAACATGTATTCAAATAAATAACTCCTCATAGGGTTACTGTGAGGAGAAAAGAAAAAAAAAAGATTCTCCATTTATTAATTGAGGTTTTCAAAGGTTTTGTCCATTAGTTTATAAAAGTTATTGAACGTTATATAATTAATTTCTAACAGATTTTGTTTTTGCCGGGTTATCTTACTTTCTGGCGTAATGAGTTCTTGCTGGCAAAACACTTCTACAGCAAAAAATGGAAATGATTCATTAGAGATTTTAATTTCTTATTTATTTTAAAATTCTTGTTACATAACGTGTTAAGAATAAAAACAACAACGAGAAGAGCTTTCATAAATCAGCTGTTAAGCTCTCTTAAACATGATTACTGCAGTAACTGATAAAGAAATTGTTTCCGGTGGAATCGAGGTAAATACGATTACCAACTTCCTTCCCATTAACAATTTGTTGCATTCTATTCCAACTTTCTAAGACAGTGATTTCCCTAGAAATTCGCTTAAAATCGGATAGCGTCCACTCATAACACCTCTTTACGTGTGATAGATCTAGGTATGGGTCTAATGCAACTTTTCATTTTGGTCACAAAAAGTCCATCACTCAGGTGGCAATCTCATCTAACAATTTATTCTCTATTTCTCCCGTAGTAAAATGCCTACGTTCAAGTTTTCACAAATCGTGGGAAATCTGCTTAGTTAACGCAGCTCCTGATTTTGTGCTACTGCAGCTAATCGGGCAGGTCATCTACAGGTAATCACTTTTTTCTAGCTAGGTTGGAACTAAGAATTTTATTTAATGAGTTCGTCACTATGCAATAATGTCCTATTGCACGGGTGAGAATAAAACTCACGAGTCTACGAATTAAAGGAAGTATTGTAATACCGACAATTTTTTGATTTCGACGGAAATATCCGTTTTGACATTCCTATACCCATTTGACTAGTTTTGGCATGACGTCTATACGTACGTGCGTATCTCACATAACATAACCGACTAACCTTTGTATATTTAAATTTGGCCGAACTTTAGACTTTTTACCTTCTCGTTGCGCACCTCCTATGATATCACTGCATGTCATAAGTCCGCCTTATATTTGATTTATCCTGCCTTTGATTTTCACTAAAAGACAATTAGAGAAGATGTAAGTTATGACGTAATCAGTGCGTATTTCAACGAGCGACACATCTGGTAGCTTAAGGAGCCCTTCGTCGTGATTTCTTCTGATTAGTAAATTGGTTAATTCTCTATATGTAGGCCAGTGCAAGAAAATAAAGGAAATAATGAGTCACAATGGTTATGCAATACCTTGAGTGTTAGAACTTGAAAATTAAGATTATCATAGTTGATTTCTTTTTTCCATTAACATTTTTATGTCCGACAATACTTATTGATCAACTCAATTATTGTCAAATCATTTTATCAATCAAAATAAATCTGCCAGTCATCAAAATTACCCTCATTTTGTGTTTTAAAAAAGCGCTTTTAAATATATTTGGAATGTTAAGATTTAAAGTTATAAGGATTTTCTCAAAAAAGGTTAAACAATTTTTCAGCTAGTGTTTATAATGTCATTCAAGGTACTAAATAAACTAGTAAAAGACCTAAAAATAAATTAAAATATCCAGCAACATGAGCTTGATGATTTTACGTTATTTGGTCTACTATTGGTTTGGCATCCCTCAAAACAAGTTTGACTGCATAATTCATTTATATCTAAATTTATTTATATAAGTTTTCATTATTGAAAAAGTATATATAGTAAACAATCTATTTGTAAAACATCAGATTATAGTTTACCCCTTTGAAATTCTACATCATTCCAGTCTATCTCCTTATTGGTTTTTAGCAGATTTCCCTTAAGGGAAATCAGCTATTGAGGTCGTACTCATGACGCGAGTTTCGAAAAATTTCTTCAAATGTCCATCGATCCTACCCAGGAGATGACGAAAATGAGGTCCGTTCAAAATTATATATATATATATATATATATATATATATATATATATTTGTCTGTTAACGCTCTAGTGGTCGCAATTTTTGTTTGATCGTTACCAAACTCGGAATTTAATCGTTTTATGTAAAAAGGAAGATCGAGTTCGTTAATGGCTGAAATCGGACCAGTGGGAGGGGAGGTTTAGAGGGGGGATTTCTCAAAATTCGAAATATCTCCGTTATTATGCGTCGGATCGAAAAATTGTATAAAATCAATCTTATTGCACATTAAATTTACGATAAATATTGTTCTATACATTTATTCTATATCTTGAATATTAACCGAGATATTTGCATTTGTATTCTGTGTGTGGTCGGCTGTTCGGTACTTTCCGAAGAGAGCTCTGGCGGCCGTTTTCGTAACTGTTAGTCCCTCGTGAATAAGTTTAGAGATCCCTTACTACTAAACTTGTTATTGGGCAGATTTCTCTATTGTAAAACTTCACGTGGGAAATCTGCTTAGTTTACGCAGCCCCTGCGTGACGGACTTTTTTTTATTATGATTGCATATTTCCCGAAATTTTTGTTTAATCTTTACTAACCTTAATACATAAGCGTTTCATACAAAACTAAAGATCAAGTTCTTTAACTTCTGAAATCTGACATGCGGGAAGGGGGATTTCGAGAATTATAAATATCTCCGTTATTTACGTCTTATCGAAACATTGTATTGAACCAATCTTATTACAAACTTAATTCCCTATAAATGTTGATAGGTAAAAAATATGCATATATATATATATATATATATTCTTTTTTTTTTCTATCATGGATATTAACTGTGATATATGGATTTTTTTTAGTTTTCAGTAAACCCTGCTAATCTTCTAAAAACTATACTCGTTGACAAGCTTCGTAGAGTTGATATCTGTGCCTAAGTCAGTTTGATTCATTGCACTCTTCCAGAGGAAACCAAAGCTTCACCCTTGAATGAACACTTAGGAAAGTGAGTTTGAGTAAAACGGTTGTGATTAAGTGTGCCACGGTGTCACTGTTAGAGTGCCTGGCGTTCACTCTAGAATTAGTGATAATAGTGGTCTCTGTCAAACACATCCAGAGTTAGAGCTGCTATTAGCTCTGTCCCTCTCACTCTCTCCTCGATATCCCTCTCGCTTCTCGCCTCGTAGTGGGTTCGTATATTCTACAAGGCTTGATCCATCCCTACTAAGCATGGGACTTATAATGCTGCGTCTATTAAGCAGTGCTGGCCTATATTCACACATCATTTTAAATTCGGTTCTCTGTTTCACCCATAATATTTGACCTACGCAAATAGGATTTGAAGTTGAAAGACGGACATAAGATGCTTAGCGTTGCAGTTTTAATTGAAAATCGATGGGTGTAGAGTAGAGGCCGAAAAAAAATAATGTGAATGACTTAATCAAGTTATTTTAAAATGTATCTAACGAAACTATAACTTTTAGCAGATTTCCCTCAAGGGAAATCAGCTATTGAGGTTGTACTCATGACGCGATTTTCGAAATTTTTCTTCAAATGTCCATCGATCCTACCCAGGAGATGACGAAAATGAGGTCCGTTCAAAACTGTATATATATATATATATATATATATATATATATATATATATATATATATATATATGTATGTATGTATATATATATTGTCTGTTGCCGCTCTAGCGGTCGCAAATTTTGTCTTATCGTTACCAAACTTGATATATAATCGTTTTATACAAAAAGAAAGATCAAGTTCGTTAATGGCTGAAATCGGACCAGGGGGAGGGGGGTTTGGAGGGGGAGAATTTCGAAAATTCTTAATATCTCCGTTATCGTACGTTGGATCGAAAACTTGTATAGAACTAATCTTATTTCAAATGTAATGTTCTATAAATGATGTTATGTATATGTTTTCACTATCTTGATTATTTACTGAGATATTTGTATTTTTTATGTAGTTTTCGGTCTTCAGTAAAGCCCCACTCCTACTCATCTCATATTTTCAATATTCTATTATGTTATGAAGCACTTTATTTAAAGCTTAAATACCAAATATTGTTCTCATTGAACTTTTAAGTTTTGAGATAAATGCAAATACGTGCCGCATGTGGGAAATCTGCTTAGTTAACGCAGCCCCTGCGTGACGGTTTTTTTTTTAAATATAGCTTTGGTCTTATAAAATTGTTCGATACGACGTATAATAACGAAGATAAACATGTTTTTGTACTTAACCCTTATCTAATCCCACTTCTAGCCAGATTACACTCATTAACGAATTTTATCCTCAGTATTATATGCAAAAAAGGTTAAATATTGAGTATGGTATCGCTCAGTTAAAATTGAGACCTTTTAGAAAATATGTTTATTCATGACGACACATCGAATATATTTGCGTCTATCTCATAGTAAAGGTCCGATGAAAACAATATTGGGTATTCAAGCTTAATGTAAGATGTTTCTGGAGATATTGGCTAATAGGTTAATATGAGGAGAGCAGAGGTTGATGTTCCCCCCAGGTTGAAAAAAAAAAGTAAATACTAAAATAAAATTAAAAAGTCCGTCACGCAGGGGCTGCGTAAACTAAGCAGATTTCACACGAGAAGTTTTACAATAGAGAAATCTGCCTAATAACAACTGTAGTAGTAAGAAACCTCTAAAACTAAAACTTTATTTAGGGCGTAATAACCCAGTAGTTTCTAGCCCCAAAACACAGTTAACCTAACCTCTAAACCTATTCACGAGGGACGAATAGTTATAGAAACGGCCGCCAGAGCTCTCGGCGGAAAGTCCGAACATAGCCTACTGGTGACCACACGCAGAATACAAATGCAAATATCTCGGTTAATATTCAAGATACAGAATAAATGTATAGAACAATATTTATAGTAAATTTAATTTGCAATAAGATTTATTCTATACAATTTTTCGATCCGACGCATAATAAAGGAGATATTTTGAATTTTCAAAAATCCCCCCTCCCACTGGTCCGATTTCAGCCATTAACGAACTTGATCTTCCTTTTTACATAAAACGATTAAATTCCGAGTTCGGTAACGATCAAACAAAAATTGCGACCGCTAGAGCGTTAACAGACAAATATATATATATATATATATATATATATATATATATATATATATATATAATTTTGAACGGACCTCATTTTCGTCATCTCCTGGGTAGGATCGATGGACATTTGAAGAAATTTTTCGAAACTCGCATCATGAGTACGACCTCAATACCTGATTTCCCTTAAGGGAAATCTGCTAAAACCATAAATATATATATATATATAATTGTAACCTCTGTCTGTACATTGATTTTTTTCGCGAAATTTCACGATAACTTTTCGTTTCACATGTCATAGACACCATAACTGCATTTTGTTTCTTTGGTGTCTGTTTGTTTGTTACCTTTTCACGCATAAACGGCTGAACCGAATTTTATGAAACTTGGTATGTATATTACTACTAACCCAACTTAGACTTTAGGCTATGTTAATATTCTCTGAGACGAACAGGAATGGGGTTATAAGGGAGGGTTGAAATTAAAAATAGCAATATTTCGTTTCTTATTGCATTTTCGGCAATTATGCGCATAACAAAAGTTGTTTATTTTGTTATTGGAGTAACTTTTGTTATATACATTTTTGTCGCATACCTAAGTATAAATGAGTTATACGTTAAAAACTACTGCGGAAGTCAACAATTTTATTTGGCACAAAAAACTCAACGGAACTAAACCAAACTCGGTATGTGAAGTAGCACTGACGCCTTCATTATAATAAGCCATACTAACATTTCTCGGGAGGGGCAGGAGGGGGGGTTATAAGGGAGGCCTGAAATTAAATATAGTGATATTTCGTTTCCTATTGGGGTTTCGGCAAATATGCACATAACAAAAGTTGTTTATTTTGTTATTCAGAGAAACTTTTGTAATATACACTATCGTCGCATACCGAAGTATATAGGCGTTATACACTAAAAATTATAGCGGGAGTCAACAATTTTATTTGGCACAAAAGACTCAACCGAACTAAATAAAACACTCGGTATGTGTATTAGCACTAACGCCTTCCTTATAATACGCCATACTAACATTTCTAGGGAGGGGCAGGAGGGGGGGTTATAAGGGAGGCCTGAAATTAAATATAGTGATATTTCGTTTCCTATTGGGGTTTCGGCAAATATGCACATAACAAAAGTTGTTTATTTTGTTATTCAGAGAAACTTTTGTAATATACACTATCGTGAGATGAGATTACTAGTATGTGAAGCCCATGCATAACGTACTTTTTGAATTTCATTAAAAAACGCAGCGAATTGGAAAGTGATCCGATTCGGATTATCCGCAAAATCTGTATTGGAATTTTCGGATGATATGACATAACTATTTATTAGGCATCTCCTGATTTCTAATCATATCGCGTGTTATAAAAACATGTTTGTTTCGGGCAATTATGCCTCAGTCTTGGGAACGAGGGAAAGCGGTATATCTCCTATCAAACAGTACAAGACCTTGTAAATTATATTTATTTCAGTCGCACACACACACACACACACACACACCCACACACGCACAGGAAATTCTACAAAGCTTATGGAACAGTTTTTTATGATATTTCTAATTGTTTATTTCAACTAAAAAAGTCCATAATGCAGGGGCTACTTACACTAGGAAAATACCTCACGTACTTTTATATAATATTGAATTTGAAAAAATGTTCCATGAATACAACAATATTAACTGATTTACATTTAGGTAAATCTGCTAAAACTACTGAGAAAAGCAATATGAACAACAATAGTTATTATATTTATATATACTCGTAGACTTCACGGTCCTGGTCATTAATACTATTAAGGCCTTCGGGTGTTGACCGTGTTTTCATTTTTGTTCCCAACGTTTCGCTAGACATGCTTCTAGCAAGAGCAGTCTCAGAGATAGCCCTGAAGAAGCTAGGAGCATGTCTAGCGAAACGTTGGCAACAAAAATGAAGACACGGTCAATACCCGAAGACCTTAATAGTATTAAAGCTGTTATATTGTTTTGGTTTAATAAAAGAGGTATCTGGAATTTTGATTTCACCCTATAACCCCCCCCCCCAACGTGCGGTGCTAAAAACCTTCCCCCACCCGAACCCCGCGGTGTTAAAAGCAATAAGGAAAATCTGCTAATAAAAATAGTGGGAGGAATAGTCCCAACAACAAAGAAACCATAAACCATAAAGAAATTGTTGTTATTTATTAACGTCCACTCTGTGCATCTTCGGCTCATTGGGACAGGTTATCTACAGGTTACCAGCCTTTTCTAGCCGGGGTGGGACTAAGGATTTTATTTAATGAGTTCGTCACTAAATAAATTCCTATTTCCCAGGTGGGAATCGGACTAGCCGCTCTAGGTTTACCATGTGAGATTAAGACCAACGCCTGAACTCAGATAGCTAACCTGAGCCCCAATAAATAAATTAATGTTTTAGCTAATTTTTTCTCTTTATTTGTTTTCAGATAAATTGTCGAACTTGTCTCGGTTGAGAAGATTATGCAAAATAGGCATGCAATATGGTGCTTTCTGTATGCACTTCCCTTGGTGACTCTTGCAATTCTAGCTTCAGTCAGAGGTAAGTCAGTCATATTATTGTTGAGTGAAGAGTTTTCGTTTTGCAATATTTCTTTAGAACACTATATTTTGTTGAGCGGTGTAATTAGGAAATATTCTTGGTTTGTCTTTGTGAAGTTCTGAGTGCCACTGTGAAACAGTTAAATATCGAATGTGATTTATCAAATAAATATCACGTAGTTTAGAACGTAAAGCCTTAAATCACACCGTCACACCTAAAATATGTTCAAGTATCTCACACATTCAAAGTTCATTGAAAATATACTTGGTATTTAAGCTTGGAATAATGTGTTTCATGATATAACAGTTTACTCTTAATATGACATAAGTTGAAGTAGTGGTTTATTGAAGACTGAAAAAATACAAATATTGGGTTGTTAAAAACATGTTCGTAGCGTTTATCAATATTTATCTTTAATCCTGTATTTGATTATGAACTCATGTTTACTTGGTCAATAATGTTTACATATTCTAAAAATGGATTAGTTAAGGGGTTTTTATACATCTGTTTCTTTATCTTTAAGTTGTATGCTTGCTCAATATGGAAGAGAAAAGCAAAGGCATAGTTTTCCATCACGATAACGCCCGTCCTCACATGTCTTAGCTGACCCGGCAGAAATTATTGGAGTTTGGCTGGGATGTGATCCCCCATCTACCCTATTCACCAGACCTTGCACCAACGGATTTTCGTTTATTTAGGGCCCTTCAAATCTCACTTCCGATAATTATGCCGTTATTTTGTGACGGGAAACTAGATATTTTAATAATAAATAAATTCGTCAATACTTATAAAATAGCCATTCTATGCCGAACGAGGAAACCAATGTCACGGCAATTTCTCGAAAACTAATGATTAGTCAGAGCTTATATAATAATAATAAACCTTTATTTGCTTATTTATAAAAATTTACACTTAATATTTACATATTTTGTACATAGAAAATAACAATGAGAATACATTTATTATATGCAGACATTATTGAACGTTTGAGCAAAATCAGCGTTAGCTGAGGATTTTTGAGTTCGAGAATGTCCTAACTTTTGTTTTATACATATATTATTTTAACAGTTCCTGGATGGATTGCTGGTAGTGTGCAGTCCCGAGACGCTTCCATTCGTATCTATAGTAAGTCACTCTTGTCCATGCTGCTCCACACCAAGTGCGGCGCATCTCTTCGTCCTAATTTTTCATTGGTCTGCCTCTGCTTCTTTTATATTCTCTAGGTGACCAGTCTATCATCTTCCTGGTCCAACTATCTTCATGTCTTCTTATCATATGTCCTGTCCATTTCCATTTCCTTAGAAAGAAGCATTTAGTAATGTCTTCCAGGTCAGTCCTTATTCTTATCCAGCCCTTCGTTCTGTGTTTTTTTTTTACTAATGCTGAGCATGTATCGTTCCATACTTCGTTGTGTTGTTCGCATCTTTTCTATAACATTTTTTGTCAGTCTCCAGGTTTCGCACCCATATGTTAGAACTGGTAATACTGTGGAATTCCAAAGTTTTTTTTTTAATTTAATGTCTGCCTTACTCTTGTAAAGCATTCTATTTCTTTCTTTTTTTTTGAGTCAGAGCTTATACCTTATATTTATATTTCGACGGAAAAACATTATAAATTCAATCCGTCCAATTGCTACGTTTCGCCTCACAGGTATTAATATTAAATAAATGTACGAATAAATAAATCACGAAATGATTTCTTCATAAGTTAATCCACTCTTTATATATACACGAGAAACTATTTCTATTTTTACCCGTCGTTGAGGGGTAACACGGCTAGTACATATATTGATACTATGGCTATGTTAAGCTACGGACTATGTTTATATTGGTGCTGTAATATTTGTGCTCTTTATAAAATTTTTAATTGTCAGTCATTTAACTCATGACTATTCTTATAAATATAGGTCATGTCAAGGTTAATGTATTACAATCAGATTCACACGACTTAAACATATGAAATCATACAAAACAAAGTACTTTAAGTAATTATAAGGTGCATTAATTTAAATAAAATTGAATAAATTTAATAACCAACAAGGTTCTTCAAAGAAAAGCATTTGTCTGCTCACATATACATTAATATTTAACTACCCTTTTAATTTTTTTATCTTCATTAATCTTTCGATTCAGAAAATAAATATTAACTGTTTAAAAATACTTCAAAATTAATTGTTTCGCTTTTATTTTATATAAATGTCATTTAAAATTAAGATGATGTCCCATTGACTCCTGTATCTCTAATATGAAACCATCTGACAATATCAAGTGTTTGATCTCTCTTTTTGTCTGATAATAAACACTCCATTATGATTAATATATATGTTGTCTTTAGATTCAATGTGAACGATTGATCGTTTGAAGCGCAACAGGTACATGAACTGATAAGTGTAGTAAATAGTCATTTACTTAAAGAACAACACTTATTTAATTTGATAGCATGGAGTTTAATAATAAAACATGTTTAATTTATAACAGATGATGTAACGAGCAAATGATTATAAAATCCTCAATTTTAGAATTGTTTAGTTTTATAAAAAATCGATATATCCTTAATTTTCTACTGCGGAACACCGCTTCTAGACAAAAAAAAACATTATTTATTAGCGTCCATTTTGTGTTACTGTCTAATTGAGACGAGTTATCTACAGTTTACCACCCTTTTCAGCACTCACAGCAGTACTAAGGGTTTTATTCAGTGTCCGTTACTAAATAAATTCCTATTGGACAAGCGGGAATCTAACCTTTGAGTCTAGGTTTTACCAAACATTAAGATCAATTAACTGACATGGCTAACCCAAATCACTCTCTCCCCACCATAATAATTATTAAAATTGGTTTATTTAATTATTAAACAAAATAAAGCAATTGCTTAAAATAAGTACTTTTAAATTTACTTAAAGTAGTTACTTTAGTTTTTTCAAACAATAAGACTGTATTATGTTATACAAATATTAATAATTCTGGTAAACGTCGTTGGAGATCTTGAGTTCCCTTAAGAGAAATCAGCTACTGTGGTTGTACACATGACGCGATTTTCGACTAAATGCTTTCAAATGTCCATCAATCCTACATAGAAGACGACGTAAACTAGGTCCGTGCTAAACTATGTATAGTCTGTTACCGCTTTAGCGGCCGCAATTTTTGATTGATCGTTACACAACCCGATGTTTAAACGTTTCATGTAAAACTGAAGATCAAGTTGGTTAATGGCTGAAATGGTGGTAAGTATGAGTGGAATCGAAAATGTCTATAGAACAAAACTTATTAAAAATTTAATTTTCTATAACCGTTGCTATTTTAGAGTTTAAAGGGTGACATTATCATTTTTTAGTTTTCAATTTTCAATATGCCTGTACTCCTACTACATCAAGCTAGTATATCGTGAATCTTCGTATTCCTAGGTTAAATATTAAATATGGTTTTCAACGAACCTTTATTATGTGGTATACTTATGGGTAACGTCATCAGGTACGATTTTACGTTTTAGACTGGAACATCTTTATTTGCTCATTACTAAATTCCATTTTAGGCATTTCTTCATCATATTCGTTAATGACTGAAATTGGACCTCGTAGAACGGTGGGGGGCTACAGGTGGGGAATTCGAAAATTCAAAATATCTTATTTATTATGAGTCGGCTCGAAAAATGTTAGAGAAGCAATCTTAACATTTGATTCTCTAATTCTGATCTATATATTTTTTTTTGTTTCATATCTCCAATAGCAAGCGAGATATTTGTATTGTCTTGTTTTCAGGCGTTACTAACCCCCCCCCCACTTCTGCTCATCGGAGTTTTAGTTTGAGTACAGGTAAAATTTCAATGAAACTCTGACTAATTTGCCCAAATACATTTTTCTGTCCGAGTTTTACGTAGTAAGCGATCAAACTTCACTTCCGTCATTAACCAAGGAGGATCTGGAATAAGTTGTTTTAATAGGCTCCATGATAATACTTAACACTTAGGAATAAAATCTTAGAATATCTATTCGGCGAGGAACGTTATAATTATTTTTTTAAGTACGAAAATATGAAATTCTCATTTCTAATTTTACGTACTAATTTTTAACATTTCATGTTTTATATATGCTTTATTATTCTAATATTGAGTATTGTTGCAGGTAAACCTCTCGCCCGAGACTCGTGGAGACATCGAGATAACTCTCTGCTATGGGAGGAATTCGTGATGTTGAACGGGGACACCAACCCCCTGCTTGCCCCTATCAACAGGACTCACGTATTACCTCCCAAGCACACACCAGAAGAGGAAACAATCCAACAGTTCAAAGCTCTCAAGGTCTGCATTTCCTATTTATTTATTTATTTTTTAACCCGATTTGAAACACTTTAATGTGGCATAGCCTTTAGTAGTAGTATCTCCTAGAGCGGCGACATGTAATTCCTGTAAAACACCCTTCACAAGGGAAATCAGCTTCTGAGATAGTACGTCATAAAGAAAACTTTGTACAAATTCTTCAAATGTCCATCGGCAATTTATACAACGAAAATGGGGTTATATTTGTGTTTTATCGTTTCCAAACACGACATTTACAATTTTCATGTAAAACTAAATAAAAATTAAGTTCGGTGAAATCAGGGAAGATAATTAAGGTTAACTGATTTCATAAGAATTTATACGATTTAACCCTCCCTGGGCCAATTTCGACTGGTTTTGGGATGGCATATATACGTATGTACTCTCCCGTTCCTCCTAACTTAAAATGTTGTAATTTGATTTTATTATTATTTATTAACGGTTTATCTACAGGTTACCACCGTTTTCTGGCCAGGTTCGGGGGTTTATCACTAAATCAATTCAAATTTGCACAGGCGAAAACCGAACTCGACACTGGAGGTTAACTATCTGAGATCCCCCGAATTCATTCAGACGGCTCACCTGAGCCCCCATATATATATATATATATATATATATATATATATATATATATATATTTATATATATATATATATATATATATATATATATATTTATATATATATATATATTTATATATATATATCTGGGTGTGTGTTTGTTTGTTTGTTCCTTACAGAGGTCGCAATTTTGGTTTGATCGGCACCGAACTCAATATTTAAGCGCTTTATGTAAAACTAAATATCAAGTTTTTTAATGACTGAAATCTGACCAGTGAATTTTGAACATTCGAAAATAACTCCGTTATCATACGTCGACAAATTGTATAGAACTAATATTATTGCAAATTTGATGGTATATAAATGTTGTTATATACATGTCTTCTCTATCTTGATCATAAACCGAGATATTGACATTTTTTTAGATTTCAGCCTTCAATATACCACCTTTATTAGTCATCATGAATGAATAAAAAATCATGAAACGTCTTATTCGAAGCATAAATACGAAATATTGGTATCAATGGAGCTTTATTATGTGAGATACATGCAAAAGGTTCGTGTGAGGACGCCATCAATTAAGAATGTATTGTCCACACACTTTTACCATCGGAATTTTTGCAAATATGTTCTGTTGATCCCCCCTCCTCAACATTTATTTATTCTGATTCATTATTAATTACAGTGCTTGATATAGAAAATATTTTCAATAAAATTAATATGTTATATTCAGATATATTTCAGTAATAGTTTTTCTATACGTTCAAGAATATTTCTATGTATCTATTTAACTCTGAGTGGTTGGCTGACCTGTTTGTTTACAATTCAAACGCTTTCCGTTGTAGAGTTTTTATTAGAACGTAAATTGACTGAAAGATTTCTCATTACCGTTTGTATTTATTCGCTTAATATTAACGGTAGTGTTAAGTATTACCAGTATGTAGATTTATCTAGTGTAAAACTGTCACGTGGGAAATCTGCTTAGTTTATGCAGGCGTTGGCCCTTGAAGGCAGTTGAGCCGAACATATTTATTTTCTCATCAGCGAGCTTCTCGCAAGGTAAATGTGCTAAAAAGAGGAACATAGGCCGTCCGTGAAATACACTTCGATCCTAGCCCCTGATCCTGGTAATAGTGAAAGCTACGCCCACTAAGTACCTCGCAGCCTTCCCCCGACCTTTGTGAATATATCTAGAACATCCTGCTCCTTCCCCTTAGCACTTTCTGTTGTTCCAATTCCAACTAATTATTTTGTTTACTACTGCCCGTAACTTGACTTTCATTTTAATGAATGAGTCTGTCTTGTTCACAAATTCGACTTTCTGTTTAATAAACTCTATCTGTGTTTTATAAGTTTCGTACGTGACTAGTGGCAAATGACAGATGTGTTTCTCAAGGCAGAACCCAAAAAATAATTAAAATAAAACAGTACAAATGCAGATGCTGCGTTACTAGTGACTTTCTACACATATTAGAGGATGTATATTAGTTACAACATAAAATACTAGCTTACTGAAGAAGTACTTTGACAGCTGTGTTATTTTCAAATAGCTTGTCTAAAGCTATCTGGACAGAAAATTTCGTAAGACTATCGTAGTCACATTCGTGCCATATCTAGTAGGAAAAAAATGCATATGGCACTTTGGTATGAGTATCCTATTTTAGCCCATAATTGACAGTAATTGAAGTTTTCAATAAGTCGGCATGGGTCGGGAGAGTTTGACTTCAAAAGTTGTCCTAACAGGTCGGTATCCGTGACTACAGCTCACACACACACACACACACACACACACACACACATTTATACACTCAACCGCAAAAAAAAAACCGGACACTTCATATTTGTCGTATTAAAAGCTAATTTTCAGCAATGTGTTTCTTTATGTGGGTATTCTAGTTATTCTAGAGAATGTAGAGTCTAAGTCCATTGAACTATTCCCTTCAGGATTAGTAAACAATTAGATAAAACTCAGATTAGATTTATTTGTCGTGAAGTTGATTTATTCTAAACTGTAAGTAGTTTTTCACACATTTAAACATCTTTAATTATTAACCAAGCATTTTCTTTAATTAATGTTTTATTTCTATTTCGGTCCAGAATAATGGGTCTTTCAAACTTATATGGAAGGCCGGAGCTTACGTTGCATTGCCGAAACGCTTGGGGTAGCGAAGTCTACCGTTCACTGTAATAAAAATGAAGAATAATTTTTTTTTTTTTAAATGTGTTAATTTATCTTTTTTTTTTTATTTTGTATTTTTTTGTAAATAATCAATAAAAATTATTCACTTTTGGCAGATTTTGTTAAAATAACCTATAGATTAACCAAATATTTAACAAAATTATAAGACTAAATCTAAGTGTCCGGTTTTTTTTGCGGTTGAGTTTATATAGATATACTAGCTCAGATACCCGGCTTCGCCCGGGAATTGATTTGAGCCTGAATGGTGGTGGTATTTTTTTGGCAAGGCTTTACTTTGCACAATATTTTGACATTTACCCGTCCCAGTGTTTAGGGTTAATACCCGTTGTTGGCATTTGTTAATAATAAAATTAATTTTTTATTTAAGTCTTCACTGTCCTCCAAATTGTCATATTTCCCGTCTCCTGTGCATTATGCATAGATTTCAGTTATTAAGGACAAAATATTAACATAGATTTGAATTTATTAATCGAGCTGAGGTACCTGGTAGTTGATATTGGAAAGAATTGTTGAACATACAAATATTTCGAAGCGAATTACTTGCTCCACACATTGTTCCTGGAGAAATGTATAAAACAAAAGTTGATCTAAATAACAAAGTAAACAACTTTGCATATGCATGCTATGTGCATGTTTGTCGAAAAACAAATAGACAGCGAATTTTTATTTCAGGCCTCCCTTATAACCCCCACTCCCGTTCTAACTGTCCTCCATATTGTCATATTTCCCGTTTCCTTAGCATTATGCATAGATTTAAATTATTAAGGACAAAATATTATAATAATATATTATAATTTGAATTAATTTTTTCAGGTGAGGTACCTGGTAGTTCCTTTTGAAAAGAATTGTTGAGCAAATTTCTCAAAATAACAAAATAAACGACTTTTGTTATGTGCATATTTGCCGAAACCCCAATAGGAAACAAAATATCACTATTTTTAATTTCTGGCCTCCCTTTTAACCCCCACTCCTGCCCGTCCCTAGAAATGTTAGTATGGCGTATTATAAGGTAGGCGTTAGTGCTAATACACATACCGAGTGTTTTATTTATTTCGGTTGGGTCTTTTGTCCGAAATAAAATTGTTAACCTCCGCTATAGGTTTTAGCGTATATCTCGTTTATAATTCGGTATACGACAAAAGTGTATATAACAAAAGTTACTCTAAATATCAAAATAAACAACTTTTGTTATGTTCATATTTGCCGAAGCCCCAGAAGGAAACGAAATATTGCTATTTTTAATTTCAGGCCTCCCTTATAACCCTCCCTCCTGTTCGCCTGAGAGAATATTAATATAGCCTAAAGTCTAAGTTGGGTTAGTAGTAATATACATACCAAGTTTCATAAAATTCGGTTCAGCCGTTTATGCGTGAAAAGGTAGCAAACAAACAAATAAACAAACAAACAGACACCAAAGAAACAAAATGCAGTTATGGTATCTATGACATGTGAAACGAAAAGTTAACGCGAAATTTCGCGAAAAAAATCAATGTACAGACAGAGGTTACAATTTTATATATATATATATATATATATATATATATATATATATATATATATATATACAATTTTGAACGGACCTCTTTTTAGTCATCTCCTGACAGGATCGATAAACTTTTGAAAAACTCTTTTGATATTCGCGTTATGAGTGCGACATTAATAGCTGGTTTCTCTCAAGGGAAATCTGCTAAAACTGCTGCAGAATCATATCGTATGTTTGTAGTGAGCATGCGCTAGTCAAATCGCAATTCCTGGAGTGGTTTAAATCTGGGGATTTCGAATTCAGAAACGAACTCTAGAGTTCAGTATAAGGGGAACTATCCTTTCTTACCCCCGGTGGGTTACACCACCTTATTACCATCTTTTCTGAACGAGCTGGATCTTATATAAAAAAAAAAAAAAAAAAAAAAAAAAAAATCAGAAACGAACAACGTGGAAGACCGCCGAAAAAGTTTCAGAACGCTGATTTGGAAGCTTTGTTCGACGAGGATGAGTTCATATGCGAAACATTTTTCTCTCAAAAATGAAAAATAATTAATTTATTCATTATTTCTGATTATGTGTTCCGTTCTAAAATCAAACCCCTAAAAAATACAAAAAACATTATCATATAAAATATTATTTGTTATTTAGGCTCACATATATATATATATATATATATATATATATATATATATATATATATATATATATATATACACTAGCTCAGATACCCGGCTTCACTCAGGAATTCAGTTGAGGCTGAATAGTGATGATATATTTTTGGCAAGGCTTTACTTTTCACGACATTTACCCGTCCCAGTGTTTAGGGGTAACACCCGTCGTTTCTGTGGGTTTGTTAATAATGAAATTAATTTTTTATGTAAGACTTCACTGTCCTGCATATTGTCATATTTCCCGTTTCCTGTGTATTATGCATAGATTTGAATTATTAAGGAGAAAATATTGATATACATTTGATTAATTTTTTAAGGTGAGGTACCTGGTAGTTCATATTGAAATGAAGTGTTGAGGAAATTTCTCTAAATAACAAAATAAACAACTTTTTTTATGTGCATATTTGGTGAAACCCCAATAGGAAATCACTATTATTAATTTCAGGCCTCCCTTATAACCCCCACTCCTGCCCGTCTCTATAAATGTTAGTATGGCTTATTATAAGGAAGGCGTTAGTACTAATTCACATACCGAGTTTGGTTTAGTTCGGTTGAGTCTTTTGTGCCAAATAAAATTGTTGACTCCCGCTATAATTTTTAGCGTATAACACCTTTATACTTCGGTATACGACGATAATGTATATAATAAAAGTTACTCTAAATTACAAAATAAACAACTTTTGTTATGTTCATATTTGCCGAAAACCCAATAGGAAACGAAATATCGCTATTTTTAATTTCTGGCTTCCCTCATAACCCCCACTCCTGCCCTTCCCTAGAAATGTTGGCACGGCTTGTTATAATAAAAGCGTTAGTGCTAATACATATACCCAGTTTTATTTATTTCGGTTGGGTCTTTTGTCCCAAATAAAATTGTTCACTTCCGCTATAGGTTTCAGCGTATATCTCGTTTATAATTCGGTATACGAAAAAGGTGTAACAAAAGTTACTCTAAACAACAAAATAAACAACTTTTGTTATGATCATATTTGCCAAAAAACCAATAGGAAACGAAATATAGCTATTTTTAATTTCTGGGTTCCCTTATAACCCCCACTCCTATTCGTCCCAGAGGATATTAATATAGCCTAAAGTCTAAGTTGGGTTAGTAGTAATATACATACCAAGTTTCATAAAATTCGGTTCAGCCGTTTATGCGTGAAAAGGTAACAAACAAACAAATAAACAAACAAACAAACAAACAAACAGACACCAAAGAAACAAAATGCAGTTATGGTGTCTATGACATGTGAAACGAAAAGTTATCGTGAAATTTCGTGAAAAAAATCAATGTACAGACAGAGGTTACAATTTTATATATATATATATATATATATATATATATATATATATATATATATATATAGAGAGAGAGAGAGAGAGAGAGAGAGAGAGAGAAAGAGAGAGAGAGAGAATAATTAGCTAATCCGTATTATCCGGGATTTTAATGAATCGCAATATGGAGAACAGTTCCATACTATCATTAAGCCTCTCATAAATTAATTAAGGGTAATAATAAAATTTATTTGGGTGAAGCGGTGTTAACATAAATACTGTCCTTATTTACTTATTATTAATAAGCTAAATAAATCGGTTGATTCCATTGACATTGCTGTACTAAAAGATAAGAAACCGTAACGCAATTCACAAGTTATTCAGGAGATTCAAGGAATTATCTGCAAATTGAGTGATCTCTACAGATAGAAATCAGCCAAGACGGTTATTGTTATTTCTGCAAATGTTCTAGTGCTACAAAAATCTGCTTCATTATTATTATTACTATTATAGAGTAGAATAGTTTACAAAGTTTCTCAGGGGCTAGTAAAGTGTTCATTTTTAGCCTGACGATATATATTCCCCGGTTAAAAGGTTTCCACAAAACTGAGCGTCATACCTCACCCCACTCGCATAATAATAGTAATTAAAACATGAAGATCGCTATCTATATGTATGTATGTATATGTAACGTATTAGATTATTTATTTCCTGTCTGAAGTAACCCTACAGGAAAGGAGTTTATTTACCTCATGTGCTGTGTACATTTTTTGTGCCTATGTGTTGGTTATTAACAACCATTTTTTTTTTATTTTAATATAAACCAAAAAATACAATGGGAAAAATTATTTATAAAATAAACAACTATTTCAAATAGAAAACGACATAAATATATAGGTTAATATAGTTAATTATATTAGTTTAAATAATTAAATTTTCAGTAGTGCAGTTTAAAATTTTCCATACAATTATGCACTTATTCGGCATACTTTTTTAATTATTTATTGCATTTATAAAATAGAAGTTTTTCCTTTACAGGCCAATCGTTTTTTAGACTTTTTACTTCTGTGTTTAGCAGATTTCCCTTCAGGGAAATCAGCTACTGAGGTCGTACTCATGTCGTGAGTTTCGAAAAATTTCTTCAAATGTCCATCGATCCTATCCGGGAGATGACGAAAATAAGGTCCGTTCAAAATTATATATATATATATATATATATATATATATATATATATATATAATTGCGGTTGCAATTTTTGTTTGATCGTTACCAAACTCGGAATTTAATTGTTTTATGTAAAAAGGAAGATCAAGTTCGTTAATGGCTGAAATCGTACCAGTGGGAGAGGGGGGATTTTTGAAAATTCAAAATATCTCCGTTATTATGCGTCGGATCGAAACATTGTATACAACAATCTTATGGCAAATTAAATTTACTATAAATATTGTTCTATACATGTATTCTGTATCTTTAATATTAACCGAGATATTTGCATTTGTATTCTGTGTGTGGTCGGCTATGTTCGGGACCGGAAAGTCCCGAGAGCTCTGGCGGCCGTTTCCGTAACGGTTCGTCCCTCATGAATAGGTTTAGAAATCCCTTACTATTACAGTTGTTGTTGGGCTGATTTCTCTATTGTAAAACTACACGAGGGAAATTTGCTTAGTTTACGCAGCCCCTGCGTGACGAACTTTTAAATTATTTTCTTTGGTCAGTTAGTAGTCAACAGTCAAAGAGCAACTGTCGGTATGTCTGTTCTGTAGTAAAGTCACAGTAATAATTTGGTAGATCTCTTAGGCTAAAACGATTAAAGAGTTTATTGTTCCATATCCTGTTAATTATTGTGTCAAATAATAGTCTGTTAATGTTAGTTATTGTCTTAAAAACTCTTTAATGTCGGGAATAAATAATTCTATTATTATTTGTGTTGTGCTTTTGTAGTCATATACCATTTCTGTTGCCACTCATTAATTGTGCCTGTTATATGTATACTGCGGCTGTAAGGTTGTATCAGGTCCAATCCAATTACTTCAACTATTGTCCAAGATGAAAAAAAAGTCTGTCACGCAGAGACTGCGTAAACTAAGCAGATTTCCCAAGTAAAGTCTTACAATAAATAAATCTACATACTAGTAACATTTAACACCACAGTGGATATTAAGTGAATAAGTACAAAGGGTAATGAGAAATCGTTGAGTCAATTTTAATAGCCACCCAACGGAAACAAACTGGTCAGCCAACCTCTCACATCTAAATTGACAGATAGAAATATTCTTCACCGAAAAGAAAAGCAATTGCTGAAATATTTCTGAATACAGCATATTAAATTTATTAAAAACTACTTACAATATTATATAGCGTAATTTATAGTGAATCAGAATAATTTTTATCTCAATCACTCAAATTTTAAATATCAAACAAACAATAATATTCTGTATTTAGTTGTATGACTATTACAGAGATCTGGTGGCCTTAGGTAGAGGGATAAATAAACAACATAGAACAAAAGAGAATACAACAAACAAAGTAATGTTCAACTAAATGAAATGCAAAACTTCAACATTTAGGATTTTATTAAAAGAAGATACCACAACGAAAAATAAAACAAAATGATAGAGTAGAATTTAAAAAAAAACTAAATTCATCTATGAAAACAAAGTAAAATTAAAAATAATTAATCCACTCAAAGCTTCTATTCGAAAAGAACAAATGATCTTATCCTGATGGCCCCAGTGATATAATAATACAAATTTGACAAGGCACTATTATCAATTGGCATAAGTAAAGACTGAAGCTGTTCTTCATTTCTTGCTGGAAGTTCATTGTGTACAAGATAGCGTGCTCTCAATGAATCATAGAGTGGACATTCGAGGATAAAGTGATGCAGGGTCTCCTGTTTATACTGGTTGCAGACTGTACCGATGTGCTGAGTGTTTATCTTGTAGGCAACGCCATTCAGGAAGAGACGAATCTCATCACTCGACGACAGTCTCAGCTGGAGTAGGGCTCTCTTCTTCTCTAAAGGCACATCAAAGTGGAAATTTTAAATATCGAGTTTGGTAACGATCAAACAAAAATTGTGACCGTTAGAGGGGTAACAGACACACACACACACACACACATTATTACGTTTTTTACAAAAATAATAAACTTTGTTTGTTATTATTATTATTTATTAACGTCCACTTTTTGCAACTTAGGCTAACCGGGACGGGTTATCTACAGGTTACCACCCTTTTCTAGCCAGGATGGGACTTTTAGGACGTTATAGAGTTCTTTTGGACTCCAAAATTAAACACACGAGCTTTAGAGTTTTTATCACTGCACAATTTATTTTACAATGCACTACACACTTGGTAAATTATTCTTAACTATTATTCATAGAATTCATAATTTGACTTCGTATTGCACAGAAACAATAAACTCACGATCACTGAAGTTCACAAAAGCACGGGTTTGCACTGATCTTCACAAGGAACATCGGCACTACACTGTTCTTTATATAAACACGGCACTTCACTGTTCTTCGCATAAAACACTACTGCACTGCAAAAACCGGTAAGGGAAATTTGCTAATATCTGCCGTCAAGAAGAAGTCGCTGTCCTCTACGAAACGAAAGCTTTAGAAGGGACTGTGGTCGGCCACGAAATAAAGTTCTATCTGTTTGTAGGTCAGTAAGCTAAAGGCCTCTCTACCCTAGTTGTCTGACCTTGCCCACTAAACCCGTCTCCCTATATCCATTCCTAACACTCTTCTCACGGATGTTATATAAAGATCAGCTGTTAGCTACCAACACTCTATCTATCCTCTTGCTCTATTAGTGGATTTCTCTTAAAAGAATTCAAATTTTGAGGTTTTACTCCACGAAATGTTTCGTGAAGTACAACCTCAATAATAAAAAGTCCGTCACGCAGAGGCTGCGTAAACTAAGCATATTTCCCTCCTGAAGTTTAGTAATAGATAAATCTACATACTGGTAACACAACAACGCCGTAAATAAATACAAACGGAAATAAGAAATGTTTCATCCAATTTCAATAACCTGCCGACAGAAAGCATTAGGTTAGAAATGTAAACAAACGGGTCTGCCCGCCTCACACCGGAAAGAAAAATACTAATAACGGCAGTAGTGAGGAATCTCTAAACCTATTCACGAGGGATGAATAGTTACGGAAACGGCCTTACTAGCTGTTGCAGCGGCTAGGAGATTCGCTTGAAGCTCCTAACACCGACTGCTGTTTTGTTATGGCCAGTGTTGGCTAATACAGCTGGTCGCAGCAGAGAAAGGGGGGTTAGATCATAAAAAAATGAATAAAATGTATGGTATAGATATTTAATTATAAAATTAATAATGGTCTTCTCCTATAATAATAAAAAAATAACAAGAAAGATGCTTCCTTTAAAGGTAATGATACTAAAATTAATATTATATTATAAACTAATTAGTCAACTACTGAGCTCTTAATAACATAATAATAATGCTAATGATAATCTTAACTGTAGACAGAGAGAGAGAAAGAGAGATGGCCGGGAACACTTGGTGTCCGCTTGAGGCGAAGTCATATAGGTGGATGTACCCGTATGAAAATGATGTGGCAGCTGGGCCGGTGTGAACGGTGATGCCTTATTGAAGGTCTAGGCCGAACTGATAGGTGATGGGCAGCTGGGCCGGTGTGCACGATGTAGCCTTGATGAAGGTCTATGCCGAACTGGTTGTTTGGTTAATCCCTGCAGCCTGGGAAGAGCTTGAGAACACTAGGCGATAAGAGAGTTTGGGGATTATCCTGGCGTCTGGCTCTATCTCTCTCTCCCTCACGCTCTCTCTCTCTCCCGCTTGGGCAGCTCTGTCAAGTGCTGCCATCATGTGGCAGCTACACGTATTACATTTATTACGGTTACATTACTTAATGCTATTGTTGCCGCAACATTCCGCCCACCAAAATTTTAATAAAAAATTTTAAATATTACCATCAGAATTGATTGCCTTCAGAGGAACCAATTTGGCAACTGGCCTTTTGTACACTCCATTGGTGGTACGAATGGTGACTACACGAGTTATGCCGTCATTTCCTGGGTGTGTGGAAATTACCCTTGCCATTGGCCATGTCCGTTGAGGACAGTTGGGCTCCTTAACGATGACTAGGTCGCCTTCTTTGAGATTGTCCTTGGTCTTTGTCCATTTGCGACGTTGTTGTAATATATTTAAATATTCGAGCCGCCAACGGTTCCAGAAGTGTTGAGAAGTCTGACGGACCATGTCTCATCTCCTTAGCGGGCTGATCTTCTCTCCTATATAGTTGTCTTCAGGTACTGACGTAAGAGGACGGCCCACCAAGAAGTGCCCTGGAGTGAGATACTCAATGGCCTCGTTGTCGCTTCCTACAGGAGTTAAGGGTCTAGAGTTTAAGATGCCTTCGATGTTGCAAAGGACTGTCGTCAATTCCTCAAATGTCATGGGTGTGTCACCAATTACTCTGTTGAGGATGGACTTGGCAGCCTTGATTCCTGCCTCCCAGATTCCCCCAAAATGTGGTGCAAAAGGTGGGTTGTATGACCACTCTATAGACTCGTCTGCAGCATGGTTTGCCATTGCCTCTTGGGTTGAAGAAGACTCGAAGAGCATGAGGATGTCCTTCAACTTGTTGGCAGCACCAACGAAGTTCGTGCCACAGTCCGTGTAGATACGGACGGGTCTTCCTCTGCGAGCCACGAATCTATCTAACGCTGCGAGAAATGACTCGGTGGAGCAGCGAGAAACTAGCTCAAGGTGTACAGCTTTCGTGACCATGCATATGAAGAGGCAAAGGTATGCCTTTCCGAGGGATGCCTTTCTTCTTGAAGACTCGCGGATGGCGAATGGCCCGCCAAGGTCAATGCCAACATGATGAAAGACTTGGCCATCCTTCAGGCGATAATCTGGTAGGTTTCCCATTTGAGGGGCTTCGGGAAGGTGACTTGTTTTATAGCATTTGATGCACTTAAATATACGATCACGAACAAGATTTCTTACTGAGGTTATCCAGAACATAGTGTGGAGCATGGCTCTAAGTCCCGTGGGGCCTAAATGTAGGTAGGACTTATGGTGGTGGTCGACAATTAGTCTAGCTAAGTGGCTTTTACCTGAAAGAATGATTGGATGCTTGGCATCATACCTCAAGTTGGAATGCTGTAGTCTGCCGCCCACCCTGAAGACTCCGTTTTCGTCGAGAAACGCATTCAAGGATTTCAAATACTTGGGGTCCAACTTGTGATGGTCATTGGTGACTCGCATGCATATTTTCAGAGTTTTTCTCAACTCTGGAACTGTAATAGGCCCTGTTCTAGCTCTCTGGTTTCTCTTGATACTCAAGAACCGGAGAACATAGGAGAATGTTCTAAGGAGTTTCAAATAAGATGAACACCGTTGGAAACAGGATATGATGTAGGGTGTAGGATCTTCTTCCGACGACAAGAGCACAAGGTGTTCCTTCTTCAACTCAGGCAAGTCAACGCTCTTCATTTTTGGAGATGGCCATTGGTCAGGTGGAAGTAGTAACCATGTTGGCCCCGCCCACCATAGAGAATGGTAGGCAGTTGCAGCTGGCAGGAGTCCTCTAGAACTGCAGTCAGCAGGATTATCCGTGGTCCTGACATAATTCCATTGGCTACTGTGAGTAAACTCTAAAATCTGTACTACCCGATGCGCAACGAATGCGTTGAGCATCTTTGAAGGAGTAGACAGCCATCCTAGAACCACCTTAGAATCTGTAAAGAGTTTTACATCATGTATGTTTAACCTTTCGACAAACTTGTCACAGGATCTAAACAGTTTGCTTAGCAACAAGGCACCAAATAGTTCAAGCCGGGGTATCGTCATAGTCTTGATGGGAGCAAGTTTGGTTTTCGCTCTAAGAAGGGGAACATTCGAGCTGTCATCAGTCCTGTTTAAGAGATACAAGACGGCTGAGTAACCTCTTTCTGATGCGTCGCAAAACCCAACAATGGTGGAGGTTTTCCTGAATTTGGGAATGATGCAACGCTGAATTCGAACTTCAGAAATTTTGTTAAGCTGGGACAGGAATTGATGCCATCGCTTGCATACTTCAGGAGGATCTAACTCATCCCAACCGCAATTTGAAATCCACATATCTTGGAGAATGAGCTTGAGAACACTAGGCGATAAGAGAGTTTGGGGATTATCTTGGCGTCTGGCTCTATCTCTCTCTCCCTCACGCTCTCTCTCTCTCTCCCGCTTGGGCAGCTCTGTCAAGTGCTGCCATCATGTGGCAGCTACACGTATTACATTTATTACGGTTACATTTCTTAATGCTATTGTTGCCGCAACACTAGCCCTTGGCGGAATGTCCCGAACATAGCCAACTCCTGCCGACCACACACACAATAAAAATGCAAATATCTCTGTTAATATTCAAGATAGAGAATAAATGTATATAACAATATTTATAGTAAATTTAATTTGCAATACGATTGGCTCTATACAATGTTTTGATCCAACGCATAACAACGGAGATATTTCGGATTTTCAAAAATCCCCCTCCCACTGGTCCGATTTCAGCCATTAACGAACTTGATCTTTCTTTTTACATAGAACGATTAAATATGAAGTTTGATTTGAATTGAAGATCAAACAAAAATTGCGACCGCTAGAGCGTTAACAGACATATATATATATATATATATATATATATATATATATATAATTTTGAACGGACCTCATTTTTGTCATCTCCTGGGTAGGGTCGATGGACATTTGAGGAAATTTTGGTAACGATCAAACAAAAATTGCGACCGCTAGAGCGTTAACAGACATATATATATATATATATATATATATATATATATATATATATATATATATATAATTTTGAACGGACCTCATTTTTGTCATCTCCTGGGTAGGGTCGATGGACAGTTGAGGAAATTTTTCAAAACTCGCGTCATGAGTACGACCTCAATAGCTGATTTCCCTTATGGGAAATCTGCTAAAAGTCTCCCATGCAGGGGCTGCGTTAACTACGAAGATTTCCTACGTCTTTGTATAACACTCTTGTAATCTCATCTCATCATGTATTATATATTTCTATTTAAAACGTTGCTGGGGGGGGGCGCTACTGAAGGCTCAAAACAAGAATGCGCGAATAACTCACTTAATATTTCAACAAGGCATAGATCAAATAAACATTTTCGAGTTAAGAACGTAAAATCATAATTGATGACGTACTCACGCTAAGAGTCTGCTTGTATCTTCCATAATAAAGGTCTGAAAAAAATATTAGATATTTAAGCTACATGGCATATGTAGGATTGAGGGCTGAAGGCTGATTACTAAAAATTCCAAATACCTCTGAAAAAAGTCCGTCACGCAGGGGCTGCGTAAACTAAGCAGATTTCCAACGTGAAGTTTTACAATAGAGAAATTTCACGAGAGCCGAGAGTTAAGGAAACGACCAAACTAGCTTTTAGTGGGGAAGCCCTGTTAGCCGCCTAGTTTTAATAAAAATGCAAATATCTCGGTTAATATTCAAGATAGAGAATAAATGTATAGAACAATATTTATAGTAAATTTAATTTGCAATAAGATTGATTCTGTACTATTTTTCGATCCGACGTACAGTAACGGAGATATATCGAATTTTCAAAAATCCTCCCCTCTAAACCCCCCCCCCTCCAACTGGTCCGATTTCAGCCGTTAACGAACTTGATCTTTCTTTTTACATAAAACGACTAAATATCGAGTTTGGTAACGATCAAACAAAAATTGCGACCGCTAGAGCAGTAACAGACAAATATATATATATATATATATATATATATATATATATATATATATATATATATATACAGTTTTGAACGGACCTCATTTTCGTCATCTAATAGGTAGGATTAATGGACATTTGAAGAAAAATATCGAAAATTCCGTCATGAGTACAACCTCAATAGCTGATTTTCCTTAAGGGAAATCTGCTAATACTGATGATAGATAAAATACTTACATAACAACATTTATAGGTAATTACATTTGCAATAATATTGGCTTATAATAACAGAGATATATCAAATTTTCGAATCCCCCTCTAAACCTCCTCTCCCCCGATGTACATTTGAGGGAAGCTTTTGAAAATCGCGGTCATGAATACAAACTCAATAGCTGATTTCCCTTAAGGGAAATCTGATAGTATGTGTGCGTGTGTGTGTGTGCGCGCGTAGACGCTCTAGGATCGTGAAGGTGGTACAAGGAGGAGAGACGGCTAAAGAAGGGGTAACAAAAATAAATATCCCCGTTATTTTGAGCCGGATCGAAAAATGCTTTGTAATCAACTATGTTAGAAATGTAAACTCTACGAATGTTGTACTAAATATATTCTTCTAAACCGGATTAAGTCTATTGGGAGGCTTAAATGGGATGTTACTTATTTATAAGATCTGGGGAGACGAATTTCCTAGATACAGATGCTTCATCTTGGCGTTGATATTAGCGCACTTGCGTGAGCCTTATATATCACCTGCAAAGCAATGGTTCGGTAATCCGTCTAAAGTATCTGTGACTATGTATATCATATGTGAGCAACAACCGGCCCCCTGTAAGATTTGATCCGGGACGCGAGACATTTTGAAAACCCAATTAAACAAAAAAAGTCCGTCACGCAGGGGCTGCGTGAACTAGAAGCAGATTTCCCATAAGAAGTTTTACAATAGAGAGATCTGCATACCGGTAACACAATACCACCCTGATTAAATACAAACGGTAATGAGAAATCTTTCAGTTAATTAAAATTCCTAACTGAAACGGCTTCTGAATTGTAAGAATAATTTATATTTTAATAACTCAAATTTTAGTAGTCCAAGAACTAAAGAAGGGGGGGGGTGGATGAACATGAACGTATTTGCATAAATCTCACAAAGTAACGAAGGTAAGGTAAGGTTAGAAACGACAGGTAAGGTTAGAAGAAGCTTCCACCTGAGCCGAGTAGTGACGGAAATGGCCGACCTAATCTGAACTACCCGACCACAGACTTCATAAAAATGCAAATATCTTGGTTATTATTTAAGATAGAGAATAAATGTATATATCAATATTTATAGTAAATTTAATTTGCAATAAGATTGGTTCTATACAATGTTTTGATCCGATGCATAATAACGGAGATATTTTGAATTTTCGTAAATCCCTCCTCTAAACCCCCCCCCTCCCTCTAGTCCGATTTCAGCCATGAACGAACTTGATCTGTCTTTTTACATAAAACGGTTAAATATCGAGTTTCGTAACGATCAAACAAAAATTGCAATCACAAAAAAATATATATATATATATATTTGTCTGTTACCGCTCTAGCGGTCGCAATTTTTGTTTAATCCTTACCAAACTTCATATTTAAGCGTTTTATGTAAAAAGAAAGATCAAGTTCGTTAACGGCTGAAATCGGACCAGTGGGAGGGGGGGTTTAGAGGGGAGGATTTTCGAAAATTCGAAATATCTCCGTTACTATACGAAGGATCGAAAAATTATACACAATCAATCTTATTACAAATTAAATTTACTATAAATATTGTTATATACATTTATTCTCTATCTTGAATATTAACCGAGATATTTGCATTTTTCAGTTTTCACCAAACCGCCACTTCTACTCATGTTACGTAAACAATACTCTGATACATAATAAATCACATTATTGGAAGTTTAAATACCAAAAATTGTATTCAAGAGACCTTTATTATACGAGATACATGCAAATATGCACTGGTGACTCCCCCCCCCCCCCCATCTTAAAGTTTTGGACTACTAAAATTTTATTGATTGAGATAACAATTATTCTGACACATTATTAATTACACTAGTAGATATAGTAAATAGTTCTCAATAAAATTAATGTGTTATATTCTGATATATTTCAGTAATTGTTTTTCTTTCCGGTGTGAGGCGGGACCCGTTTGTTTACATTTCTAACCTAACGCTTCCTGTTGGCAGGCTATTGAAATTGGATGAAACATTTCTTATTTCCGTTTGTATTTATTCACGGTGTTGTGTTAGCAGTATGTATATTTATCTATTACTAAACTTCACGAGGGAAATCTGCTTAGTTTACGCAGCTCCTGCGTGACGGACTTTTCGTCATCTCCTCGGTAGGATCGATGGACATTTGAAGAAATTTTTCGAAAATCACGTCATGAGTACGACCTCAATAGCTGATTTCTCTTAAGGGAAATCTGCTAAAATATTACACTACTTACTCCAAATGAGGAAGATGAGGAGAGATTTGTGCCTTTTGCAGTACTTATAAATCCGAACAGTTCTTTTCAGTGATGAAAGTAAATAAATCAAACATCGCACAAGGCCTGATCAGATGATAATTTGGAAAATTCTTTTCGTTTTGGTATTAGTGGAATTAATCCAAACATCGATGGATTAGTTTCCAAAATCAAGCTCAAGTGTCACATTGATTTTGGTTTCGCTATTTAACTTTCGATCTTTGTAATAATTCCAAATTTTACAATTTAATTATAATGTTGTACCTATCTTTTTCATTTTATTTTAATAAATTTTATTATAATTACATTGTCGTATAATTTCATGTCTGACATCGATCGTTAAAAATTATGAACACTATTTTTAATGCACTACTTTTAAAAGCGACCTGCAAACCTCTTTGCACACTAAAGTTTGCCCCACAACATGTCAAAGGTTATACCCATACCTGATGTATATCATTGTTTTACTCTGAGCCGCTTATCTTGCTTTGCAGTTCAAATGATATTTAATCATTTAAACTTGCTTGTGGCATATCTTCTTGCAGCATTCGTAATCCATTTCACTCCTAATCTGACAACGTTCTTTGTAATAACCTCATTGAAGTGCATCTTACTTTATTCGAGACTACCTCAATCAACAGTCACTTCTTATTTTTGGAAAATTTCTTCAAATGTGCATCGATCCTACCTATAGGATTATAGTAGATGACAAAAAGTCCGTCACGCAGGGGCTGCGTAAACTAAGCAGATTTCCCTCGTGAATTTTTGTAATAGATAAATCCACATACTGGTAACAAAGGAAGCGTTGAAATGTAAACAAACAGGTCTGCCAGGCTCACACCGTAAAGAAAAACAGTTATTGAAATATATCAGATTGTAACATATTAATTTTATTAAGAACTATTTACTGTATCTAGTGCTGTAATTTACAATGAGTCAGAATAATTGTTATCTCAATCCATCAAATTTTATGCGTTTTAAAGATAGACCAGAGTTTTTTGTTTATGAACATGGGTAGAAGTGGGGGTTTGCTGAAGGCTGAAAACTGAAAAATGCAAATATCCTGGTTAATATTTAAGATAGAGAATAAATGCACATAACAAAATTATATTATATTTAATTTGCAGTAAGATTGATTCTATACAATTGTTCGATCTGACGTATTGTAACGGAGATATTTCGAAAATCTCCCCCTCTAAACCCCTCCCCCTCCCGGTCCGATTTCTCATTACAGTTCGTATTTATTCACTCAATATCCACTGAGGTGTTAAATGTTACCAGCATGTAGTTTTGTTTATTGTAAAACTTCATTTTGGAAATCTGCTTAGTTTAGGCAGCCCCAACTTTCTTTTTTCCCTTACCACACTGAAACAGCCTTCTTCAAAGAGAGCATACTCCTTTGCTACAGCACCATGCTCATTTCTGTTGCCTCTTCATTTGACACTATTAAATGCTATTGACTCATAAAATTTACTCTTGTTTACTTGCCTTGTCTACTATTAAGTTAAACTCGCTACACTAATTGCTTCTTCTCACTTTGCAATGTGCTGCTGCTGCCAATGGTAACCTGTAGATAGCCCCTCCCAATTAGCTGTAGTTGCAAAAAGTGGATTTAATAAATAATAATAATCAAGCCCTCATCCAACATTCCGACTCAATTCTCATCCACCAAATATAATACTTTATGCAGGTTTTCACTTGTTTTGGGTGAGTGGACTACTATATTTCAAGTCTGAGATTTTCACGGGTTTCTTGAAATTTAACTTGCTGGATATGGCCCAGTTACATGCTTAGTAAAATACCACTTAGCTTATCCTGCCCAGCTAATTGTTTCACCATAAATTGGTATAAACATATGGATAAACCCATAATCCATTAGGCTACTGACGATATAGTGTTTTTAATATACTTCAGAATCTTTATACACTACAAATTATATGCCTCCTGCTAGCTGCCCTCTATAATAAAGTTGTAAAATATGCTTACTCTATTATTAACTTTATGAATTGGAATAAATTTATTTACAGTTGAACTACACAGAGCTACTTGGAGAGATCGATGGGGAACTATCTGTTGGGGATATGAGGCGTGGCCGTCATCTCCCAAGGATAGTAGATAAAGCTCTTCGATTGCTCAATCTGAAGCAAGTTGTGACAGAAGTTGAAACTTCAGTTATGTCTAAAGTTTCTTGTACAGCCTGCAAAGCTGGTAAGTATTTTATATTATTGTACCAAATGTCTGTTAATCTGTAACAACTCATTTTAGAAATTCCACCACTAAAAATCTCTAAAAACATTTAAACAATACAAGAAGACCTATGTTTGTGACTACTTAATCAAAGGTTGGTAACTCCTAGCTTTTATTCACTTAATTTTATTTTTTAGGAGCTGGATTGCTTCAGCACTATATTAGGGCTGGAAAAACCAAAGAGGACATTGTACAAATAGTCTACAAATTCTGTGTTAGTCTCCAGCTCCAAACACAACGGGTCTGTGAAGGTATCACAGAATTATTTGGTGTAAGTTTCATTAACATTTTTCATTATTTTAAATTTATGAATTTCAGTTTAGCCTTTTATGATTTTTTATTTTCATTTTAGAATTTTTCTCCTTAAATAAATTCAATATGTTCTATTATTATTATTTTGTTAATGTCCAACTATGGCTAATTGGGGCAGGTAATCTATTGGTTATCACCATTTTCTAACCAGGAGGTATTAAGGATTTTATTTAATGAGTTTGTTGCTAAATAAATTAGAACGTGACGTACGGGGGAAAGCTGCTTAGTTAACGCAGCCTCTGCATGACAGACTTTTATTAACCTACTCTTACTTATCAAAATATAAACTTTCATTTTCTATCACTTGATGCCAACTTTATGCCAAATTTTTAATACCATTCTGGTGCCATGATGAATCTTGTTATGCTAAAAAATCTTTACAGCCATTTTCCATTTCTCAAATGTCTCAAAACACCTAACACCTAGGAAGTGCCCTTTGGACCAGTTGAGGGGGTATTCTGAATGTGCAAAATCTGGATGAGGAAAAAAGTTGAGTTCCAGCTCCTTGATTTTTGCTATAATAATCTTGGATGTGTGAGATTATGTTTTCAAATGTCATTTGGGGTTTTCATAAGTTTTCTTGAAAATTTGCACCCTCCATTCTGAAATGCTTTGGCGACAAGCAGTGTTAGTCCAGGCAGGAATCAAACTCGCCACTCTAGGTTTACCATGTGAGATATTGTTAAGACATTATTTGAGTCTTTATGAAGAAACAGTGAATACTAGTTTTAAATTAATCAAAATCTGTGAAGTGAGCTTCAAGAGAAAATAAAAATGGTTCATTGTTAAAATTATGGAACGATGATGAAGCTCTGTGAATATTGGGGACGTTAGACACTTCTAATAGAGCAAACAGAAGGGCCCAATCTTTAATGAATCATAAGTTGAATTAATCTTTGGGATTATTCCCCATTAGCTGTCTCCTGGTGTAGGGACTTAAAAAGATGTTGAAGATGATCTCCATGCTCTAATACATTATTGTAAAACATGTGTGGGCTTATTTTTAAAAATTGGCATTTGGATTTTTTATTCCATAAGTGGAGGATACGGGTTTTCTCTATTTTAAAAAAGTCAAAAATGTCACAGATAATAAATAATATAACTGTTGTCATACTTACCGGTGAAGACTGTCGTTACTGGCTGATGATCAAGTACAGCTGGCAAGCGCTTTCGATGCGAGAGCACCATCTTCAAGAATGTCAAAACTTGTATTGAGTTAGTTATCCTTTTTGATATAACCCTTTATTTGATATACCTGAAAAATATAATTATAATACACCAAAGTCATTTTGGTTCCTTTTACTTGCTCAAATATAGAGAAAATCACATGTGTCATTTTTTATCGTGAAGAGTCAATAAAAAGGTTAGGTGTTGTCACTCTCAGCTCTTGGGTACAGATTTGTTGAACTTCCATTTCTTTTTTACTGAAAAAATTGTTAAAATCGAAAACTCTTAGATGCCTTTATGGAATGTTAATCCAATGGACCTTCCTACTTGATTAGTATTGATGAGTCCTATGCAACACTCCAAATCATGTGGTCAAACCGTTTTAGAGGAATTCATTTTTGAGGAAAATGAAAATGTATAAATTAAGAATATAGCATTCTCTGGCATTTATTTATACAGATATTTTTCTTTAATTTGGCCCATAGAATTGTATAATAATTCATGCATGTCCATCACGATTTAATCCTTGTATATTTAAGGGTTTCCCTAGAATGAAGGGTAGTTTCAAAAGTTTATTTTGTTTTCTTTCATGTTCTATAAATAATAATTTATTAGATTGGCTGTATACAATAGAAATCTATTTAGAGTTTTAGCATTTTTTTTTATCAATTAGAGGCTTTACTTTTTGACATTGATTAATGTTCTTATATTAATCAGGGTGAAGTTGTATATGTTATGAAGAGATTAGAACTTGGTCCAGAAGAAATATGCAGCTTTGTGATTGGTGATGCTTGTGGAGATGTTTACAATCCCACCCATGATTGGGAAGTAGTCTTCCCCCCTGTTCCAAAGCCTACACCTAAAGCTTTTCCAGTACCGAAGGTATGTATTTAAATTTAAATAGCAGCACATTTTAGTGACTTTTCAAGTAATTACTCCAACAATGACTTACTGTTGAGTTCAAGGGGCCGCAAATATCTATTCGCAATATCTACTATACGTCAATCGAAAAACTGTATAAAATCAATCTTATTGCAAATTGAATGTGATATAAATGTTGTTTATACATTTGTTCTCCAACTTGAATGTTAACCGAGATATTTGCAGTTTTCAGCCTTCAGCAAACCCCCACTTCTACTAACAAACCCCATAAACAATACTCAGTTATAAAATAAACCACTTTATTGAAAGCTTAACTACTGTTTTCAAGAGACCTTTATTATCCGAGATGTATGCAAATTGGTTCTGGTAACCACCCCCCAGCTTATGTTTTTGGATTATTAAAATTTGAGTGATTGAGATAAAAATTATTATGATTCATTATAAATTACATTACTAGATAAAGTAAAGAGATAAGTCTATACTTAAATACAGAATTTTTATCTATCTATATAGTAAATAGTTTTACATAAAATTAATATGTTATATTCAGATATATTTCAGTAATTGTTTTTATTTCCGGTGAAGAATATTTCTATCTATCTGTTAAGCTAGCCAGAGGTAGGCTAACCTGTTTGTTTACAATTCAGATACTTTCCGTTCCATTTATTCACTTAACATTCACGGCTGTTAAGTGTTACCAGTATATAGATTTATCTATTGTAGAACTTCAAGTGGGAAATCTACTTAGTTTATGCAACCCCTGTGTGACGGACTTTTTTTCTCTGGTCTAATCCTTGAAAGTGCAAAATTCAGTTAAATTTTAATGTGCAACAATCAATTTTTGAATATAAAAGTTACATTGTCGAATGTAAACATTAAAATTCAATTTCAATGTTGAATGCCTATTAATATTATACCTATTTTATCTATTAAAAATGAAGAATAATTTCAGTAATTTCCTATTTTAGACACCATAGAGTAAATTTTTTCAAAAGTGAAAACTCTTGGCCAATCTCATGAGTAACCTTAACTGGAATTGAATGTTTTATTTAAAAAATTAATCCACCAATGGATATTTTAACTAGAGTTTTCATGTTTATTTCTTTTTAATAACAAGTGTAGTTGTTAATGGCCAATATTTATTTTCTAGGAAGGTGCTGCAACTTTTAAAGTATTACACATTTCAGACACACACTTTGATCCATATTATCAAGAAGGATCTAATGCAGATTGCAAAGAGCCACTCTGCTGCAGGCTAACAAATGGTCCAGCTCAGACCCCCTCTGCAGCTGCTGGTCGCTGGGGCGACTATCGCAAGTGTGATACTCCTAAGAGGACAGTTGACAATATGCTCACACATATTTCTACCACACATCCTGTTAGTATTATATAATGACAATTAATAGCATGTAACTGGTTTTTTAGCTGATTTCCCATAAGGTAAACCGACCAGATAGTAAAATTTTATAAGCAGAATTCCACTTAACTATTTTAGCAGATTTCCCTTATGGGAAATCAGCTATTGAGGACATACTCATGACACGATTTTCAAATAACTTTCAATCTTCAAATGTCCATCGATCCTACCCAGGAGATGACGAAAATGAGGTCCGTTCAAAACTATACACACACATATATATATATATATATATATATATATATATATATATATATATATATATAGACATATACATATTTGTCTGTTAACACTCTAGCGGTCGCAACTTTTGTTTAATCGTCACCAAACTCTGTATTTAATCGTTTTATGTAAAAAGAAAGATCATGTTCCTTAATGGCTGAAACGAACTTGATCTTTATTTTTGCAAATTAAATTTACTATAAATATTGTTATATACATTTATTCTCTATCTTAAATATTAACCGAGATACAGTATGGACCCGATTAACCGAGGTTCGATTAACCGAGGTCCCGATTAACCGAGGTGCCAAACAAAAAAAAAAAAAAAAAAAAAAGAAGGAGCGGTAACCTTTGGAAGTGATTATGAACCTTATTAAAACCCTCAAAACCCTAGGCCGGATGCAGGTGTTCAGCAAGCGATTTATTGAAAAGGAAGCTCTAAGACAGTCGTTAATTGCCTTCTGAGAAATGCATCTCTAGCACCCCGTCCAACCCTCCTTCCCCTGTTCCGGGAATATTGTATTTACATCTCTACTTGTCACAACCATCCTAGCCCATTCATTCTCATGTCCGGTCACACCATGGATCACATCGCGCAGACACGGAATCTGCGACCAGATTTATTATTAATAGTTTTTCTTTATTAGTAAAGTCCCATAGTCTATGCGCGGACCAAATTTACAATGCTGATGAGACCGGTTTGTGGTATAAAGTGTTGCCCCAAAAAACTCTAGCGACGAATATGGAAAAATCTGTTAGTGGTTTCAAGGGTGTTAAAGATGTTCAAGGGTCACTGTTTTGGTTTGCGCGAATGCAAGTGGAGAGGATAAACTAAAGTTAGTTTTAATCGGAAAATCAGCCAAACCTAGAGCCCTCAAACACGTCAATTTTAAACTTATAGGTACTAGTTTTTATTCTAAAAACCTTACATTTTCAGCTGGTATTAGTAGGTTCCGATTAACCGAGAATTTCGATTAACCGAGGTAACAGCGGTCCCGATCGACTCGGTTAATCGGGTCCCTACTGTATTTGCATTTTTATTAAGTGTGATAGACAAGCTACCGCTTCTATTCATTCCCGCCGAAAGCTAGTTCGGCCGTTTCCGTAACTGTTCGGCACTCCTATGGATATTTCTCTATTGTATAACTTTATGTGGGAAATCTGCTTAGTTGGCGCAGCCCCTGCGTGATGGACTTTTTATATTTGCTAAAAGAAGTTGACATTTTTTTTTTATTATAATTCAGATCATCTCTCCTCTGCTTAGAACTAGACCACTCTTGAAATATTTAGTTTTGAATATAGATTTTTTACAAGTTTTAATCCTATGGTTTTGTTTTTCAATTTAATTTTTTTTTTTTCAATTCAATTTAAAAACACTTAGAGGCCTGTTTTACTTCAGGATATAGATTACATTATCTGGACTGGAGATCTCCCACCTCATGATGTTTGGAATCAGACAAGGGATGAAAATCTTATGGTTCTTAAAGAAACTGTCGCTCAGATGATCAAACTATTCCCAGGCATTCCTATCTTCCCTGCTCTTGGTAACCATGAAGCTGCTCCAGTAAATAGGTACCTATATTAATTCTTATTATTATTTCTTGACCTCTTTAGATTCACTAATGCCAAGTTATGGCTAAAAGTCAAATGATAGGTAACCACAAATAGTCTCTAAAATATCTTTTTTGTGTGTGATGGAGAGTATAATTTAGTATATTGTATGAATTTATTTATTTTCAGTTTTCCTCCACCATTCATACAAAATGAATTTGCCATTAACTGGTTGTATGATGAAGTTGACACTCTTTGGCGCAAATGGCTTCCAGCGAGTGTGTCAAGAACAGTTCGTAGAGGTGCATTTTATTCTGTTCTCGTAAGACCAGGTTTTAGAATCATCTCTCTCAACATGAACTATTGCAATAATAAAAACTGGTGAGTCACAAAACTTCTACAATATCAATTAATATATTGTAACTCTTTTAAATTTTAATTTTAGCAGATTTCCCTTAAGGGAAATCAGCTATTGAGATCGCACTCTTGATGCGATTTTCGAAAAATTTCCTCAAATGTCCACGGATCCTACCTAGGAGATGACAAAAATGAGGTCCGTTCAAAATTTTATGTCTGTATGTATGTATATATATATATATATATATATATATATATATATATATATATATATATTAACGCTCTAGCAGTCGTAATTTTTGTTTGATCGTTAACAAACTGGATATCTAAACGTTTTATGTAAAAATAAATATCAAGTTTGTTAACGGCTGAAATCACTGGAGAGAAGGGGTGTTGGTTTAGAGAGGGAATATCAAAAATTCGAAATATCTCTGTTATGAGTCTGATCGAAAAATTGTATAGCAGCAATCTTATTGCACATGCAATGTTCTATAAATGTTGTTATGTACAGTTTTTCACTATCTTGATTATTAACCAAGATATTTGCATTTTTTAGTTTTTGGCCTTGAGTATACCCCCACTTCTACTCATGTCATATTAACAATAAGCTATTATACTATGAAGCACATTATTTGAAGCCTAAATACTAAATATTATTCTCATTGAACTTTTACATTTTGATATAAATGCAAATATGTGGGTAATCTGCTTAATGGTTATTGTCAATTTGAATCCTTTTTTTTTTTTTCAGGTGGTTACTTATGAATAGCACAGACCCTGCAAAGGAACTTCAATGGTTTATCTATGAATTACAAAGTGCAGAATTCAGTGGAGAAAAAGTTCATGTGATTGGGCACATACCACCTGGTCACAGCGACTGCCTCAGGGTTTGGAGCAGGAACTATTATACTATTATTAACAGGTATTTATATTTGTTCCTTTAGTCTTTACATGTATGTTATTTAAAATTTAGAAAGTTTGTATTATTAGCATGAGCAGTAGTGGGATTTACCGAAGACTGAAAATAAAAAATAACCTGTAGAGAATTTTTTAGGGAGCACAAGGAAAGGCAATATGGGATATATTTTGTTAAAGGCATAAAATATTTACAGGACTTTTGGGAGTATAGTATGATTAAATGAATTGCATTGATCTTGATTATGATGATTTGAACTGTCATTTTACTTCCTAATACAAGTGTAAGGGCACAAGTGCACCCGCCCCCCTCCCCTCCCACTAATTAACCTTTGAGGAAAAGTACTCCCCCCCCCCTCCTCTCATTTCCGAATTAGTACCACTAATTCTTCAAAGCATTTTAACAATTTATTAATCAACTAGTGTCATTCATTTATCTATATATATATATATATATATATATATATATATATATATAGATAGATAGATAGATAGATAGATATATAAAATTGTAACCTCTGTCTGTACATTGATTTTTTTCACGAAATTTCACGAAAATGACGGGTAAATGCCAAAATATTGTGCAAAGTAAAGCCTTGCCAAAAAAATACCATCAACATTAAGCCTCAAATGAATTCTCGAGTGAAGCGGGGTATCTGAACTAGTTATTCGTAAATACAGTATTACTTTCTCAGCAAGGTATGATATAATATATTGAGTTATTGAATATTTGTAGTTAACAATGATTTTTCTTTTCAGATACGAAGCTACAATTACAGCTCAGTTCTTTGGGCATACACACTATGATGAATTTGAAGTGTTTTATGACAAAGAAGATATGGGAAGAGCAGTGAGTATTGCGTACATCGGACCCTCCGTAACTCCTTACTTTGACCTCAACCCTGGCTATAGGATATATTATGTAGATGGTGATCATGACCAATCTACAAGGGTATGTATTATCTATCTGTTTTTGAATCTTGAGGTCATGCACTTAGTACACAATTTAGCTTTTTAAGCAGTTTCCCAATTCTTTATTTGAAAAAAAGACCAACAATCTTGTTTTGTTTTGAATACTAAAAAAATGGAGAAAATATAAAATCCATGTCTGTTTGTTTATTAGTTCCATAGTTAATCAATTAAATATATCAAGTAAAAATGCATATAACTTTTTTTCTTTTTATGTGATTGGTATACATAAAATATGGCTGTTTAGTAACTATGAAAAAAATCTATTTATAGTTAATAATAATAATTATGTACTTGGGTTAGCCCAAACCATTTTCTCATAGATGGCACTACTAGCAGGGTTTTCAATTGGATGGTGTGACTCCTCCCTGTAAACCTTCTGTCATTAATTTCTCTTAGATTTCAAGTTATACTAACATTTTTAGGGACATACAGGAGTGGAGTAGTGGAAAAATAAAGACATTTTGTGTCCTATTTGTTTTTCTGCAAATAACTACCTAAGTTTTATTTTTTTTTTTCTCATTTAGGGTAACTTCTGTCATGTACCTTATTGGCCAAATAATTATCAATTAACGAGATATGCTTATAAGTTTGACAATTAACCATTGTGCTTCTAATTAAAGGAATATCCTGTTTTAACTAAGAAGCTGGACTTCATTAGTTTAATTAGATAGAAACTTGGTGAAATATTGAATACAAATTAACAATTTCTATGAATTTGTTAATAAAGTCTGCTTTAACTAACCCTTATATGTAATATCTATTCCAATAATAAGAACAAACCATTTTATTTCAGTAAAATTGTGAATATTGTCAATATTGTTTTGTGAAGTATGGTTCACCAATCTGTTTTTAAGAGTTAGATTAATATACTTATATTGCCAGTTCACCCTGTTATAGGATACCGTTTAATTTCATTCTGTCTGTTGTAGGCTGTTGTTGATCATGAAACATGGGTAATGAATCTCCGAGAAGCAAACCTCTATGATTACCCAATATGGTACAAGGAGTATAGTACACGGCAGGCCTATGAAATGCCATCTCTTATTCCTCAGGAATGGGATAACTATCTTTATAAACTAGCAGAAAATGACACCATATTTGAAACATACTATAAGTAAGAAATTTATATTGACATTAAAATAATAAAAATATTTATTATTGGATATGGGGTTCTAAGAATATAACTTTGATATATTTATAATTGAGAGCATAATAATTATTACATTATATAGGGATTCTCTTATTTTTTTTACTAATGTATAATTGAGGGAGGTGTTTTGATAGTGATTCCAGTAAAAAATATATGGACTTGGACTAGCCACACAGTCTGGTAATCTTACAAGCAAGAATAACTTTGTGACAAGTTATGAGGGGGAAGAAAGTAGTGGCTCTCCAAAAATGGTCACTGAAATTTTATATATTGTAAGAACTAGATGTTCCATCAGTGGATATTAAAGTCACAATAAATTATACTTATTGACTCGCTGGGAATATATACGGAGCTCGCTTGCCATTTGAGTTAAGGCATTGGTCTTAATCTCACTTGGTAAACCTAGAGTCATGGGTTCAATTCCCACCTGGGCAACAGGAATTAATTTATGACTCTTGTGGCAAACTCATTAAATAAAATCCTTAGTTCAACCCTGGCTAGAAATAGGTGGTAACCTGCAGATAACTTATGCCGGTTAGCCTTAGTAGCTCAAAGTTAAAGTATATATATATATATATATATATATATATATATATATATATGCAACTGATAACACTGTAATGTTCTAACAAACTTTCTCAATTGAAGTTTTAACTACAGGGGCTCTCTTCATTCTAATAAGAGCAAAACTTAGAGAATAAATTAATGATTAATTTCCAATTTGTGTAACCAGCAATCCAATTTAGTTATAGAGCCTAATTTATTGTTTACTGAAATTATTTTCTTCCCCCCTGGTTTATTACATTTGAACATGTGAGATATGATTTTTTTTCTCTCTTCTGAAAGAATTATAATTACTAAAATTGAGGATAGTGGAACAAAAAATAAAGTCTCTGTACTCTCTATTGGGCCATTTTGTATCCAAGAAAGTTCACTAATTGTCTATATTGTGGGTATATTGTCTTCTTTAGTTTTATGAATTTTATAATTTTTCATAAAATTAGGGCACATAGTGCGGATTTTTCTTATTTTAATTTCCCTTCAGGTATTATTGGAAAAACTCTCCTGTTCGGCCGACATGTGATGCTGAATGTAAGAAGAGAATGCTGTGCGACCTGAGGTCAGGACGGTCGCATGATCGTAAGACTCTCTGCCAGGAAATAGAAAGCCGAATCGATGCCCAGACCAAAACTGGCTGGAGGGCGTGGCTCTATAACAGCTTAGCGATATCGTATGTAAAATCACTTACTGGCTAATGAACATTTTAATGGTGTCGGTTCACTTGTACATATCGCCACTTTATTTAATACCTGCTCTTATGCTTCACTTTTTTACCACTTATAATTAGTTTAAAAAAGCTTTAATAACTTCTAACATTAATGATATATAAAAAAATTGAGGGGCAGATTTTATTAAAATGGAATTATTAAATTAATTACAAAGTATCCATCATTCTAAGTAGATGTATCCCAATTTCATTCAATATTTGAATGTACGCATTTTTAAAAACATGTATGTAAATTAATGTTGTAGCTCTAAACCAATAATACTTAGAGGCAACGGGGACTGTGTGTCACATTTTTTTTATTCAACACCTCTTCGGTATCACATATGTGAACAGTACAATCGTGATGATATAATATGTTGTCACTGAAACCTAGTTTTTATAATTGATTATACCAAAATTGAAACTTCTAAGCAGTAACGTCACTGTTTTATAATAATTTGTCAACATTAAAAAAAAAAAAAAAAAAAAAAAAAAAAAAAAGTAGAAAGTTTTATTCATTTAGTGGTACATTAAAAAATATCTTATTTGAATGCCTAATCTGAGTTTTTGTTTACTTCCCTTTTTCCTATTTTTAAGAATGTCTATGTTTTGGTTTTGCTGTCTCTTTCTTTTTACAAGAGTTTGACATTTTCAAAACCCAAATTATGCCTGAATAAGTTTGTGAGCAGAGAGAGATGTTCTGTTATCCATTTCATCAATTTTTTTATAAAGCATAGACTTCTTAAAATACTACATACTCATTTACCCACCTTATTTTATATGTTGCCTTCCATGATACTCTAGGTTTTGCATCTATTCATCTAAAATAATAAACCCAGTAGAGGTGATGCTATAATGTCATTTCTAACATGCCATAATGTCATTTCTTAGCGACTGAAGAATAATGTGTGTTAGCATTAATCATACTAGTATTGACTCCAACATAGTATTGAATTTAATGTCAATCAACAGACATGTTTTACTACCTAATTACTTACTGAGTAGCTCTACAGCCTGGAGTGGGCCTTGGCTTCCTTTAGCTTTCCATCCTGTGACCCCTAGTAATTTTGGGTCCCCTTTAAGACCTCTGGAGTACAGCTCGGCATTGGTCTGACATCTCCATAAGTCAGTGTCAAAGACAGGACCATAAATCTTTCATAGAAGCTTACGTTCAAAGACATTTAGGTGGCTTTCCATCGCAACAGTCTGGGTCCACTTCTCTGCTCCATAAGTAAGGACTGGTCTAATTAAAGTTTTGTACAAACACATTTTAGAGTTTCTCGACATTATTGTGCTTTTGAAGAACTTTATATTAGCAAAATATGCCTGATTAGCTGCGATTATTCTTCTGTTTACTTCATTTATTTGTTTATTCTCTTCTTTCCGTTCTGACCCTAAATATATGAAACTTTTTACTTTTTTAAATGTTATAAATTACATCATGATTTTATGCTTTTGAACCTTGAGCCCATCCAGATTTCCAATCTAGCCACCTTCTTTAAATCTGATGGGATTTAAGAAGATGTGATGCAGACTTACTTAAAGACTTGTCCAGTATTTGCTTGTTTGAGAAAATGGAGGAACTCCTTGGACTTTACCTCATATGTTTCTTTCCCTTTCCATCAGCTTCCTGCTGGCATCTGTGGATCTAAATCTAAATTTACTAGCAGATGAGAGTGGTGTGACATGTCTTTATCAGACTTTAATCTGCCACTTAACTTGGGAATAGGAGCAATAGCATAATTTATTTCTGTTTTATAAGAAAGCATAGTCTTTGGAGTTTGACATTTCTATTATACAGAGTTCAGCTAGCTCCATGATTGAGCTATATCACTACTTTCTCATGCCATTTTCTACTTTTTTTTTTTTTTTTATCATCATATATAATTAATGTCATTTATATCAGAAAATTTTCTTCCTCTGTACATGTATTTGTAACTAGAAATTATTTTATGCCCCTGAAGAATGCCTACATAATGAAATAAGTACAAATACGTTTTTCAATAATTATTTTTTTTATTTATTTTTTTTTTTATCATCTTTCTACATTTATTTAAACCATGTCAGTTTAAAAGCTGGAGCATTTATTTATCCCTTTAAATATTAATCATTTGGTTAGATACTTTGCTTTTCTATGAATCCTATGAAGCATTATCTCTGCAGTATATTCCATACCTATATCCTATTTGGTTATACAGTATGAAATGCCCTGAAAAAAAAAGTAAAGTAGACATTCCAAATATTATTGTGTGAAATTGGATATCTTACTTATTAAGCTTCATGTTTGTTCATATTTCTTTAATAGATGTGTATGTATAATTACAAAGATATATCTGGCCATCACTGTTAAATTTCAAATAATGTTCTGTAAATATGTATTGTATATAGAATGATATTGTAAATATAGAACTCATTTTGTTTATTAACCATCACATGTATTGTTAAATATAATACACAAAGTTTAACATAACCAGATAACAGCGAGAAGTTAATTTTATTTTATTTTTGTGTATGTTTTTAATGAATATTCATAAATTTAGATACCATTTCCCTGCATAATTTAATCTATTATTTGTAAAAATACTCTTTTAAAATATTTACTACAACATTCTATGTTAATTTTACGAATAGTGTCTTTCATACGAGCTTCCATGAAAGTTTGAGACAAGTATTTTTATAGTGAAATACAATTTCTGTAAATATTGTAATATGCAACATTAGTTAAGTATGTAATTATTTATTTATGTTATAAAGAAACAATTTATCTGATGTCAACACATTAATTAAGCTTATCACACTGTGGACAGCTTTCATAGAAGCTTACGTTCAAAGACATTTAGGTGGCTTTCCATCGCAACAGTCTGGGTCCACTTCTCTGCTCCATAAGTAAGGACTGGTCTAATTAAAGTTTTGTACAAACACATTTTAGAGTTTCTCGACATTATTGTGCTTTTGAAGAACTTTATATTAGCAAAATATGCCTGATTAGCTGCGATTATTCTTCTGTTTACTTCATTTATTTGTTTATTCTCTTCTTTCCGTTCTGACCCTAAATATATGAAACTTTTTACTTTTTTAAATGTTATAAATTACATCATGATTTTATGCTTTTGAACCTTGAGCCCATCCAGATTTCCAATCTAGCCACCTTCTTTAAATCTGATGGGATTTAAGAAGATGTGATGCAGACTTACTTAAAGACTTGTCCAGTATTTGCTTGTTTGAGAAAATGGAGGAACTCCTTGGACTTTACCTCATATGTTTCTTTCCCTTTCCATCAGCTTCCTGCTGGCATCTCTTTTTAATGAATATTCATAAATTTAGATACCATTTCCCTGCATAATTTAATCTATTATTTGTAAAAATACTCTTTTAAAATATTTACTACAACATTCTATGTTAATTTTACGAATAGTGTCTTTCATACGAGCTTCCATGAAAGTTTGAGACAAGTATTTTTATAGTGAAATACAATTTCTGTAAATATTGTAATATGCAACATTAGTTAAGTATGTAATTATTTATTTATGTTATAAAGAAACAATTTATCTGATGTCAACACATTAATTAAGCTTATCACACTGTGGACAGCTTTCATTTGCAATGATTAATTCCCCAAGTTATCTATCTTTACCAACTCAAATTATTGATCCAGTTACCTGTCACAGCTTGGATTCAAAAAACAAATTTATCATATTTTTTTCTTCTTCTTTATATAGAGCACAAATGATATTATTAGATTTGTCTTACTTTTATTAGTTCAGGAATACTCTAATACTTCATCTATTTTAATTTTTAACAGCTCCATAATTCATTTTATGGTTAGTAAATCAAATAAACTATCTGTCCAGATAGATGTTGATATCATTAATCAGATATATTGCCAATAACTAATTAAATAATACTGATGAATTATTTAATTATTCATAGACAATCTGCTTTTCTATGTATGTTTCATGATATGTATAAATTATAACACAAATACACTTCTAACGTTATTATATTTATTTTATTTAATATAATCATACTAACCCTAAATACAAAAATAGTCAAATGTATTATTTATGTTAATTCTGAAAGACTGCACAAAGAATTCATTACATTCAATAAAAACATTCATATGAAACCAAGTGTATATTTTATTTGTTTTTAAAGTACACATTAAAAATTTCAAATTAAGGTCCATTTGTATAAGAAGATGAGTTTCTCGAAATATGTTTTGTTTCTAAACTAGTTTATTTAAAATGTTGTGTGAGTAATCATTTGGCTTAGAGCAGTTTTGTGGGAATGGCACCTATAAAGTTTATGTTAGTAATATATGATTTGTTTTACTTGGGTCATCATAGTTCAAAAGAATCATAAGAACAACATTAAAAAAAAATCCGTCACACATGGGCTGCTTAAACTAAGCAGATTTCCCACGTGTGTTAGTGAGGGGTTTACTGAAGGCTGAAAACAAGTAAGTACGAATAATTTGCCTAATACTTGTGTTACGAAAAAAATCATAGAATAACAATAAATAGAACATCATTTCACATTTTACGATCCGAGTTATGATAACAGAGATATTTTGAATTTTCGAATCCCTCCCCCATTACAAGTCCGATTACAGTCAATGGCAAATATGATCTTTAGCCTTGACTGAAACAGTTAAATATCGAGTATGGTATAGATCAAATAAACATTTTTGTGTAAAGAATGAAAAATCTTAATTGATGACATCAGAACGTATTTCCATGTATCTCACAAAGTAAAAGTTCAATGAAAACCATATTTGGTATTTGACCTTAGATTGAAGTAGTTCATGATATAACAGCTTATTGTTAATATGACAAGTGGGGGTTTACTAAAGGCTAAAAACTATAAAATGCAAAAATCTACGTTAATAATAAAGATAATGAAATAACATATATAACTACATTCATAGAACATTAAATTTGCAATAAGATTGGCACTATTTACTTTTTCTATCCAACGTATAATAACAGAGATATTTAGAATTTTAGAAAGTCCCTACTCTAACCCCCCCCCCCCCTTCTACTGGTCCAATTTCTGCCATTAATGAACTTAATCTTTCTTTTTACATAAAACGATTAAGTATTGAGTTTGATAATGATACAACAAAAATGTGCAACAGCTAGAGTTATAACAGACAAATATATATATGTATATATATTTGAACGAACCTCATTTTCGTCATCTCCTGGGCAGGGTTGATGGGCATTTGAGGAAATTTTTTGAAAATCGCGTCATGAGTATCTCCTCAATAGCTGATTTCCCCCAAGGGAAATCTACTAAAAATCTTTCGGCATCTCATGACTTTCTTGTAGTCCTATTAAATTAAATAAACAAAATCTTTGGTTGCATTTCATTTGAAATTCATATATATCTCATCTCCAATGCATAGGATTGAAAAATGCCATATAACTTAATGTATATTTCTTTTTATATAAACAAAAAAGGTCCTAATAAAAATTGTTGTATCTAATATGTATGAAAACATTTGACCACCCCCCCCCACCCACTCTCTCCTTAGTCAGTTCCAATCAAAAGGGGAGATGCACAACCAAACATTACAAAACTCATGTTTTGCATTTAAATAAATTACATCAGCATATCTGTTAGAAAATATTTTTGTATAAAAATGTTTTCTTTCACAAATGTGTATTGCATAGTTGCACTGGAAATAGCACAAGTTAGTAACATGGTGGTGTCAGATAATATTGGTAGAAAGATTAGAAACTCAGTTGCTAAATAAAACAGATGAGCAATTTTTAGAACTAATATTTATGGCATAAAAACATATGCCTTTGTTTTGCTTTGATAAATCATATGACACATGTACATTCCTTTACATCTTGCACATATTAAAAATAGAATTCTCAGAAGATGCATGGTACTATAATATTAAAATAATTTATAGTTTTTAAGTATAACTTTATTGAGTATATTTTTGTGGATAGTTTGAAAATATATATATTTCAGTATAAGAATTTTTTTTATTGTCAAAGCAGAATGTTGTGTCCTCTAATGCCATGTCCCCAATTCCTATTTTTCTTTTACATGAGCTTTTTTAAAAGAATGCTATTTGCTCAGTTAATCACCACTTCTTATAATGCAATTTTTATTTGAGGCTAAACCATTACTAAATATTTTACAATGATGACATCATCACATAACGTATTTGCATGTATGTGTGTAGCTTGTGTTTCAAGTAGCCTTTTCATATGTTCATAATAAGGGTGAAATAGAGATAGATCATCTACATGACTTCATCTGTGTATCATTCCTTGGTATCAGAAATCTCCTCAATTAATGTAGCTTCTGCATGATGGGCTTCATTTTTTTAACCTTTGCTCTTACTAGCTTTCTATTCAATACAAAAGAAGTAGCCACTCACAAATATTTACATTAAAGAGAAACAGACTATTCTCTAAAGTGAAAACAAGTGTAAGGGAGGGTTGATCAGGTATATTAATATTTAAAAATAAAATCAAACTACTGGAAAAACTAATATCAACAAAAGCATTCAAATATAACACAAGTTTTATCAAAGAATCGCTCTACTTCAAATAGCCGACATTTTCAAGGGGTCCCTGTAATACCAGAGAAGACATAAAAAAAAGCACCTTTATAAGTTTAGATGCACTGGCAAGACTTCATTTTGAATTTTAATTCAAAATTTTGTTTTAAGTTACTTAACTCAACATGGAGGAGGTAAAAATGCCCACTTGTATTTTGTCATGCCATCATTCAGAAATACCAACCAGAATTGCCCTATTAAGGTATATTTTTTATAGATCCCTTCCCCCCAAGTTCCGAACATTCAAAGAAAGTGGATTCAAGTCATGAAAGTAATGAAATAACCCAAAGATAAGCATAATTTGTTACTGCTAGAAAACTAATACACTATACACTTATTAGGGGGAACTCAGCAAGTTTTACAGTGGCATTTAATTATACAGGGAAATGCATTGAAACCAAATTATTGAAGCACTCCCAACTAAAGAAACATCTGGAATTCTAGACAAAGGTTCTAGATATTTTTGTGTTGTTTTTGTCTTGTAGTTATGTTTTCTTGTGATATTTTTTTTTTTTGTTTTTGTTTTCAAAATTCCATATTTATCTCATTCCTATCTTGTAGTTATGTCATCCAGCTTCATCTCTTGTTGAACTATTTATTATAATAATTTATTACATGTATTAAATGAAAAAGATGCTGGCAGAAAGTCATAAATCAAAAACCACACAATCTTCTTTCATACCAAATTATTAAAAACTTGACGTGCTCCACCATGCTTTATAGAACCTCTTTCAGGATTATGTGTCCTTAAACCTAAAATTATATCAAGACATTATTACTGCCAAGTAACCTCCTCTGTTTATTGTTATTTAACAAGTGCTAATATTTTCTTTATATTTTAATTCTTTCTTATTGTGGAAGTACACTGCCCCAAGCTAATTTTTTAATAACTCCAAAATATTTATCACTGTTACTATAACTTGTATTTTTAATTTTTTTACGTAGTACTAGTAAATATTTTGAACTAATAAACTGAAATGAAAAATTTAGTAAATATATATATATATATATATATATATATATATATATATATATAGAGAGAGAGAGAGAGAGAGAGATAAACACACACACATAAATAAGTGTATGTGTAATTTCTTCCTCATTGTAAAAAAAAAAAAAAATAATAATAATTTCGGAGTTTTAAATCAGTATCTGCCTGAATTGACCCTCCAAAGCTTAAAATAAGAGTGGAACTAGATAGTACCATAAGCCCCATAATACTCAGGGTAACTGCTAAGGTGTTGGTCAAAACAACAATTAAGCATGGTATACATCTGTTAAGTTTTCCAAATAAGAAAAGTGATTGTATTTTTTACAAAGTCAATGAATTTACTATTCTTCTGTTGCATGCAAAATTCCATCCAAAATTTCTTTGATATGTTTCCTCTTCACATTGAGAACATTGTTGACTCTTACAAAAATAAAGAAAGAAAAAAAATCAAAAGTGTATCAAAAGTTATATCCCAACAGTTATAATAAAGGGAAAGATAACATAAGATTCAATCCTACAGCCTATTGCACTGATAAATCGTAATAAAATTGTTTTCTCCAGATGCCACATTTTTTCTTTGTTTATACTAACTTCATTTGTCATAGAATCTAACCTTTTTCTAATTACCTAGAAGTTTGATATTGATTGGATATCCATATACCTTAATTGAGTTTTCAGTGGCTTGGACAATTAATTTTAATGGAAAAATGTTGATGATGTCATAAGACTCCAAGCTTCCAAGAAAATATAGTATTTTAATGGCAGGAGGCAGGTCAAGATATGCTAGCTAAATTGATACATTAGTAGATCTTGGTTGATTATAACCTTTTATTAAGCTTGAGCTGAGGTTTCTATTCATTCTATATGAGACCTTATTTTCTTTTTTTATAATTGAAAATAGATGAAATTTAGCTAGTATTGATGTTTTATAAGGCATCCAATGGATATATGAGCATAATAAATTTACTGACAAATACATGATGAATAAAATCATAACTTTAAAATATAAAACTCTTTATCCTATTGAACCATAGTAATGGAAAATTCACTTATAAATATAATGCACCAGATACTCTTATAAGACATCATCGTTGTAAATTTCGATTCCATTTACATTAATTACTTGAATTCTTTGAAAGGTGTAAGTTTCTCTATGAGAGAAAATTAGGATTTGATTTTTTTTTTTGTGATTGAAAATTAATTGATTATTTTCAAGCTGTCCAAAAATGAATGAACATATGTCAGATTCAACTGAATCTATGATTTATTTTTCATATTTAGTCTTAATTTTTATGAGGCATAAGAAAGATTTTAGTTACAACATGTTGTTATTAATGCTTTTCTCTGTATTATTGTCTCCAAATTATTTTGGATTTTTCCATTTTCTGTCTTTCATGTAAATAATATTTTCCTTTTGCTACTCTTCTCATATCAATTTCATTTCATGTTAACTACCTTCTTTAGCCTAAATTTTCTTTATATGCCTTAGAATCTAGTTATCTATTCTTAGAGTAGAAATATTTCTTTAACCTGAACATAGTATAGTATGGAGTTGGATACATTTTTATTTAGACGTGGATTGGCCCAATATACATGGGATACTGTGGTGTGTGCTCTTGTAACATGGTGGCGGAATGGAAAAATAATGGGTAAGTTTTTCTCTTTCTTTTCTTATTACTGTATTCTTTATATATCTTTTCTTTCTTATATATCTTATCTTAAACTTGTATTCTTCATATATATATTTATGGGATGTTTACATTTTAATTTTGAATTGTTATCAAAGGATCATTAAAAAAAAATTATGATCAATTTTTCATTTATTTTGAACCTGATACATGCAAAAATTACAAGAATGACCCCAATACATTTTTCCCAAAACTGATTTATTTTTGCGGCAGTGCTCTAATTACCAGTTCTAAGGTTTTGAGGTCCCACATAAGGTCTTTCATGAGGCCCCTCGTATTTACAAACACCTAGCTATTATTTATGCAGTATAAAATAATATATACTAATAGAAACGGTATATTTTTCTGAATTACATTTTTTTATTGTGATGCTCCCCCTACACTGCAGACCTGTTGTCACCAATGCACAGTACTTTTATTCTGTTCATTGTTAACATGGAATATATTGGGTTGTTACATATGAAATGACCGTTTGTAGAATCAGGAAAAAAATGAAAAATTGAGATCGAATCTGAAATATTATTCATTCAAAGTATTTACCATCATTTTCAATACACTTCTGCCAACGACTTACCAAGTTTTCTATCCCACTTTTGAAAAAGTTTGTATCACGTGTTGAAAGAAATTCAGAAAATGCATTTTTAATGTCTAAATCATCTGTAAAAAAATTTCCTCGCAAAAAGTTGTCCAAACTCTGAAAAAAGTGGTAGTCTGTAAGAGATAGATCAGGGGAATATGGGGGGTGTGGTAGGACTTCATAGCCCAACTCCTTTAATTTGTTCACTGTCTGTATTGAAACATGTGGTCGGTGGTTCTTTGACAAGCAAGCAAAGAAACACACGTCTCTTGGCGTTTTAACTGCTGACGTTCGTTGAGCTCGTGCGGGACCCAGGAATCGAGCTTTTTCACCTTTCCAATCGTTTTTAAATGCCTGGAGACCGTCATATGACTTGTGCCTAGCTCTGACGCAAGTTCTCTGACTGTTTTATGAGGGTCTTCTTCAACAGCTTTTTTAAGATCTTCGTCCTCCACTGATGAGTGAGGTCGTCCATGGGGCTGATTTTCTAAAGTCGTATCTCCTGAACAAAATTTTGAAAGCCAATGACGAATAGTTCTTTCATTAGCACTTCCTTCGCCAAACGCATGATTAATATTCCTTGCTGACTGGGCCGCAGAATGACAAAGTTTATACTCGTAAAAGAAAATTATCCGGAAATCGCGTGTTTCCATGTTCCTGATTGATATTAAACTAAAATATGTAAGCCTACTTGGGACAAAAACAAACATAGCTTGCGACTAGAGGATTAACAAATGTTTATTATAGATGGTAAATATTTTGCTTGGAATCAACACACAACGTTTTAATCCTTTATAAAGATTAGGGTTTAAAAAATCGGACACTTCATGTGTTACAACCCAATATATTATGGGGCGACACTTATTAACATGCTTTAAGTATTTTTAGAGTAAATTACACAAAAAGAAAAAGTGAGGGTGGACTGTATATATGTCAAAATAGATTTTATACATTTATCTAGATAAAAAAAATACAAAAACTCATTGTTATAAAAAACAAAAGAAATAATGTATAAAATAAGAAAAGGAATTTGCATTAAAGGCTTTGCGATGCACATAAAATAGAAAACATAAACCTAAATAATAGAGAAACTCAAAAAATACTAAAGATAAAGATGGCTTCCAAAGATGGATCCTTAATTCTCTCCCTGTGAGATAATTTGAGGTGTCACTCTTGATTGGATATGGTTCAGCATTCAAGTTTGTTCTCAATCCTGGAAGGTAGACGAGAGAAGGCACAAATTATTTGTATAATTTTTAAGAAACCTTACAGCGGGGCGACACCTTAGAGAAGGTTTTTATACTTAAAAGATATTTACAATAATAAACTCAACCTAGTTTGAATGTATAAAACAAAAATAAAGAAATGATAATTATAAGTGCTAAGCCACCAATATATACAATTGAGTATGTAATGCATATATGGACAACAACCGGTCCGCGGGCCAGATCCGGCTCGCGAGACATTTTGAAAAACCCAATTAAAAAATAATATTATACTACTTACTCCAAATGAGAGATTTGTGCGTTTGGCAGTACTTATAAATGCGAGCAGTTCTTTTCAAATATTTTAATAAATCAAAACATTGTTCAAGGCTGACTAAGGATAATTTGGAAAAATCTTTACATCTTTGTGTCAGTGGAATTAATCCAAACATCGATGGATTAGTTTCCCAAATTCAAGCTCATGTGTCTCATTGATTTCGGTGGCACTATTTAACTTTCGTTGTTTGTAATAATTCCAAATTTTACGATTTATTTATAATGTTGTACCTATCTTTTTCATTTTATTTTGTTATTTTCATAAATTGTATTATAATTACATTGTCATATAATTTCATGTCTGATATATATCGTTAAAAATTATGAACACTATTTTAAAATGGACTTCTTTTAAAAGCGGCCTGCGAACCTCTTTGCACACTAAAGTTTGCCCCACAACATATCAAAGGTTATATGTATATCATTATTTTACCCTGAGCCCCCGAAAAAATAAGAAGAAAAAAAGGGATCAAAAAAGTTATATGTGTGCTCCATACAGGAGAAAGAGTGAGGTAAACTATTCAAACAAAAGTTAATAACAGTCTACTTTTGACATAATTAATATTTCAAAGATTGATAGGAGAAAGTATTGCTCATTTTTAGTAGTTTTTAAAATTTAAATATTGTTAATTCTTGAGTTTGTATGAGCCCAAATAAAAAGGAGTTTATTAGACATTTTTGGTTGTAGTTTATTATTCTAAAATAAGGTCATCAACAGATTCAAAATCTCCATCACTGTCTTGTCCCAGTTCAAAAATTGCATCATCTCAAACAATTTTTGGGTGTAATACTTTCTCTCTCCCAATGCCTGAAATGTGTAAGAAAAGTTCGGTTATGAATTTTTTGGAAATCCTTCAAAGGATTAGGAGGGCCTGATTCAAGACTTACTACTTTCATAAACTGAAAAGGCTCAAGAATCTGGAACATAAACACCCACATGCGCATGCAGACACTCACACACCGTTAAGTAGATTCATGTTCCTTATATTAACATTTAATTTTCTAAATTTAAACTATTATAAATTATTAAAACTATTTTTTGAATTATTTAAAAAAAAAAATTAATGTCCATATGGATTATCCATATGAGTCTTCACCAATGCAATGTATTTGGGCAGCCAAAACTTTTGTTTTCCTTTGCACTAAACAGCTAAATGTTGATTATGATAATGATCAAATAAAAATTGTGGCATCTAGAATGTAAATTTTTAATTGATGTAACACCGAACATTTATCCTTGTATCGTCCATAAAAAATCTTTGATGAAACATCTCATAATATTTAAGCATAGAATAAGATGCTTCATGATATATTGGCTTAATGCGGGATGAATAGGGGTAGTGTTTACTAAAGTACAAAAACAAAACAAATAGCTCTCTTAATAATTGAGTTTTGAGCACAACTGTTGACAACAACAGTTGTACCGTATTAGACTTGCTTTAGGATTATTTATATAACATTTTTCAATCTGGCTCATAATGATGGAGAAATTGTATTTATTTTTTTTTTATTTTATCCCTAAATGAATAGCCATTTATGGTCAGATTTCATCCATTAACTAAGTTGAACTTCTGTGAAAAGCTTAAATATCAGGTTTGGTGAACTAGAACTAACAGACACATACACACACAGACATATAATCTAAGGTACCTGGCATTCCTCGGGAAATTATGATGAGGGACTGAATCATTTTTATTTTTTTTAAAAGGCTTTACTATGCACATTATGTTTACATTTCCTGTCTCAGTGTTTAGAGTTATACCTATAGCAAAATTATGGAGTTTTTTAGTCTTACAGAAAAAACAAAATGACTTCTCTAAATGCATGAACAATTCATCCCATTGTTCAAAATGCCCTGGACAATTTTAAGCATGGATAGCATTCATCATTGCCAAGTACCATAACAGGTAGCTTTGCTTGGGAAATAATCTTAATATATATAAATCTCCTGTCACGATGTTTGTCCGCGATGGACTCCTAAACTATTTAACCGATTTTAAATTAAATTGGCACACCGTGAGCAGTCTGGTCCAACTTGAGAGATAGGCTATATTAATTTTCTCTGAGACGAACAGGAGTGGGGGTTATAAGGGAGGCCTGAAATTAAAAGTCGTGATATTTCATTTTTCTATTGGTTTTTTCGCAAATATGCACATAACAAAATTTGTTTATTTTGTTATTTAGAATAACTTTTGTCATAAACACTTTCATCGTATTCCGAAGTTTAAATGAGTTATACGCTTATGACTATAGCGGGAGTCAACAATATTATTTGGGACAAAAGACCCAACCGAAATAAATAAAACTAGGTATGTGTATTAGCACTAACGCTTTCATTATAAGAAGCCATACCAACATTTCTAGGGACGGGCAGGAGTGGGGGTTTTAAGGAAGCCAGAAATTAAAAATAGAGATATTTCGTTTCCTATTGGTTTATCGGCAAATATGAACATAACAAAAGTTGTTTATTTTGCTATTTAGAGTAACTTTTGTTATATACACTTTTTTCGTATACCGAATTATAAACGAGATATACGCTAAAAATTATAGCGGAAGTGAAAAATTTTATTTGGCACAAAAGACTCAACCGAACTAAATAAAACACTCAGTATGTGTATTAGCACTAACACCTTCCTTATAAAAAGCCATACTATTTCTAGGGACAGGCAGGAGTGGGGTTATAAGGGAGGCCTGAAATTAATAATAGTGATATTTCGTTTCCTATTGTAGTTTCGGCAAATATGCACATAACAAAAGTTGTCTATTTTGTTATTTAGAGAAATTTGCTCAAGAATTCTTTTCAATATGAACTACCAGGTACCTCACCTGGAAAAATTAATTCAAATGTATGTTAATATTTACTCCTTAATAATTCAAATCTATGCATAATGCACAGGAAGCGGGAAATATGACAATATGGAGGACAGTGAAGTCTTACATAAAAAAATAATTTTATTATTAACAAATCCACAGAAACGACGGGTATTAACCCTAAACACTGGGACGGGTAAATGTCAAAATATTGTGCAAAATAAAGCCTTGCCAAAAAAATACCATCAACATTCAGCCTCAAATGAATTCCGGAGCGAAGCCGGGTATCTGAGCTAGTTAGACTATATAGTGGATGTGAATGTTATTCATTCCAAAACTATAATAAACCCTGTCTATTTACTTTTATTACCTTTGAAGATTTCTGGGAGCTTAGAGAATCAGTGTACTATTGTCGAGTCTGGATGAATAAATATTAAGGAGTTATTATTCAATCCCAATTCATTGTCATTGAGAGCCAAACAAATCATAAACACGGAGAGCATTTTTTATTATAAACTGTGTAGAGATAACAATTTATTTTCCAAAAGTGGTCCCAAGTTCAATTGTAGCTATTTTATGTATTTATTACCATTATTAGAATGCTCTATTGTATGTTTGAAAAATAAACTTTGTACTTACACATACTCTGTTATGTGTAACATTTTAAAGCAGCTATTTCAATAAATAGCAGGCATAACTGGGTACACCTCCCCAGGACTTTTGACCTCTTCAAAATTGTTTTGTTTAAATGATTTGTGAAATTTAAACAAATTCACTTTTCTAAGAACAACACGTCACTAAAAGAGTAAGCATTAAATGTTGTGCAAGGCATTATCATTTAAAGTCCAATGAGTACTTACTTATTACTTTCTATTTGTTTTAAAATTGCACACCATTTAATGTGTAACTATAGTTAAAAGAACAAATCATCATTACTTGTGTTGTGCAATGAAAGAAAAATGACCGTAAATATCAGTTAATGTGTGTTGATTCCGTAGCTTTCTGGTAACTATGGCAACTTATACTTTCCTTGAGTCTTGTTTGAATTTGAATAATATTATTATTATTATTATTTATTTACGTCCACTTTTTGCAACTTAGGCTAATTGGGACGGGTTATCTACAGGTTACCACCCTATTCTAGCCATGGTGGGACTTAGGATGTTATTTAATGAATTCCATCACTAAATAATTTCCTTTGCCCAGGCAAGAATCGAACTCGCCACTCTAGGTTTACCATGTAAGATTAAGGTATGAATAATAAAAAAAAAAATCACTTAATTAAAGTAAATTAATTAAATATTTGAAAGAAATCACACGAATTACAAGAAAATCACTTCCTACTTAACCTATTCTTTATTCAAAACAATGGGGACAATGTAAATAGTAATCATTGATGGTATTCATCTATTTTTCATTTCTTGCCTCCCTTACATACAACCCCCATTCTTGTTTATCTCTAGAAATGTTAAATTTGGTTTAGTAGTTTATATGTGAAAAATAACAGAAAAAAAAAATCCAAAAATTGTTATTGATTTAATTCCATGTGAACTGAAAAAGTATAGTCAGCGGTGTATGAAAATGTAAGGAAATATTTGAAGGGTCAGGGGGAAAAAAGATGAAAGTGACCAAAAAGTGATTTCGAGAAAAATGAAAAACAAAGTTTGATTTCTATTAACTCCTTTTGTAATATAATCATACCATTTTTTTTAGTGAATCAATTCCTAAAAGATATTAGTAATCAATATATGCAGTTCCATGTAGCTCCTAGGTGAAATGATGAAGGTGAAAAAAAAACTTAATGAACAACTTATATTTCACTGACAATGAACAAAACATTTTATGAAAATTTATTCATCTGGGTAATCCGAGTATACATCTTTGCTTTCATCGTGAACAGCTGCTGGATTTATGCTGGGCAAATTCTCAAAGAACGCCTTCGCAGCAGGATTAACCAAACATTTTTTTAGCTGTTGCAAGTCGGGACTTTGGTTGAGAAATCGGCAATGGTCCATCATACAGGTTAGTTAAAGGTCTACGTGGAGCAGGACGTTTTCTTGCATTTTCCCCCCTTTTTGGTGGTTTCCAAAGGATTTCAGCGTCAATGTAACAACCAGAAAAAGTGTTTCGGTGAAAAATTGTTGAAGGATGTTCATTCATGACCTTTAAACAACGCACGGGCCTAGTGGGAAAGGGACAACTTTTCAAGTACATAGGATTCAAGAATTCTGTCCATATCTTGAAAAGTTTTTGCTGGCAGTTGATCAGAGCAAAGGGCGACGGCCTCTCTCTGCTATTTCTTATAACATCCCTCCATTCATCGGGCAACTCAACGTAAGTCTGCTGGTTGATGTAACTCATGTTTTTATCACATTCGAGGTAGGAATGCCCTCGAAAGGGAAAATATACTTCAACACTGTCGAAACGATGCTCCTCAGTCACTAAATGATGAAGGTAACGAATTAGGGTATAATTTTTGTTCTGCCCAGCACAGGATCGCAAAATATCGCTTGTGACATTCATCTATTTTCCCCCTTACCCCGAATCTTTTCATGCACATTTCGGTCGATTCTCATCATTTTCCTCCCTTGTTGTTCTACCAGATGATATTACTTCTTCAAAGCCCCTTGATAGCGCTAATATCTTAAAATCGACGAAAAAGTGACCTTCATCTTTTTTCCCCCTGGCCCTTCATTTTATTTTGCCATATTGATAGACAGAAGTGATTAGGTATAAATTAGGAGAGAGAACACCAACTTATAGCAGCATAAATTAATACAAAAATTCTTCTAATTCCCAAAATCCATGAATTTTAGCTTATACTTTCATGATATTATCCATAAAGAAATAAAAAAGTCCGTCATGCAGGGGCTGCATAAACTAAGCAGATTTCCCATGTGACGTTTTACAATAGAGAAATCTGTGTACTGGTAACACAATACCACCGTGATTAAATACAAACGATAATGAGAAATCTTTCAGTTAATTAAAATAAATTCCCAACTGAAACGGCTTCTGAATTGTAAGAATAATTTATATTTTAATTACTCAAATTTTAGTAGTCCAAGAACTAAAGGAGGGGGGGGGCGGACGAACAGAAAATAATTGCATAAATCTCACAAAGTAAGGAAGGAACGACAGGTAAGGTTAGAAGAAGCTTCCACCTGAGCCGAGTACTGGCGGAAATGGCCGAACTATACCCGACCACAGACTTCATAAAAATGTAAATATCTCGGTTAATATTCAAGATAGAGAATAAATGTATATAACAATATTTATAGTAAATTTAATTTGCAATAAGATTGATTCTGTACAATTTTTCGATCGATGTATAGTAACGGAGATATTTCGAATTTTCAAAAATCTTCCCCTCAAACCCCCCCCCCTCCCACTGGTCCGATTTCAGCCGTTAACGAACTTGATCTTTCTTTTTACATAAAACGACTAAATATCGAGTTTGGTACCGATTAAACAAAAATTGCGACCGCTAGAGCGGTAACAGACATATATATATATATATATATATATATATATATATATATATATACAGTTTTGAACGGACCTCATTTTCGTCATCTCCTGGGTAGGATCGATGGACATGATTGAAGAAATTTTTCGAAAATCTCGTCATGAGTACAACCTCAATAGCTGATTTCCCTTAAGGGAAATCTGCTAATAAGCAAAGCTACCTTAAAAGGTATTTGTGTGCCTTAACTAGATAAAGCTATAGAATTGGGCTCTGGACTCAAGAGTGAATACGTCAAATTCACTGTAAACGAACAATTGCTAAATCTATATTTCTTAATACAAGTTGATCGCCAGGCTGTTTCTCAATGGTAGAATACTGGACTAAATGTTCAGGACTCACAGCATTTTTCTGAATAAAAAAAAATTAAAATAATTAAATTTTTCCTAAATCCCTGCCTCACTGTTGAGAAGTGGTAATCGGTGGATTACCTGTTACAATTAGTCGAAATAGCATAAATTTGATAATGTAGTAAATAAAAAATTATATTACTTGGCTTTGGTTATTTTTTTGTTTGAACCGATTTATAAAAAAAGTATAGAATTTATTTTTTTGAATCAAGACTCTCTTATCAGATATTTATAATTATTTACTGGTAGTGTATTCCATCCCAAAACTTCACCCTCTTATCTTCATTAAAGAAACTCATTTCCTAAGCATCATATTACAAAATTTTACCAAACACCATAAATGGTAAGTTTAGACAGGACATATACTTCCTATTTCAAAATATTTCATTTGTATCTGGTTGAGTGGCTAATGAAACACTTAACATTTCTTTATGAGTGAACATTTAAAAAAAATAATAATATAATAATGTTTTATTTTCTACAGGATGTCTGTCATAATGGCTATCCCAGCCTTAACGTATCAGATACCGAAGTTTGTCATGGGCTTCGGTTGACGCTGAGTGTGAAGACAAGCAGGGTGAACTTCAGAGGATGGGTTGTTTTAAAGAGACATTTCAAATGAGGTCTTGAATTCGAAAATGTCATTTAAGCAACCTTAAATCATCACAAACGAAGGGTTTGTTCATTCAACCAGAACTGACTAGAGTAGGCAAAAGACGCTCTTTTGTACCTGGAAAGTAACAATTTTACTAAGCTCCATGAAGCCTCCTGCTAGACCTAGAGAGCACTCTTAATTTTCTGTGATTTTAATGCAATTACTTTTGTACATTTTAAATTAAGATTCAAGTATCTAGAAACTTGTGATCTTACTATTATATAGAAGTTTTATTCTTATAATAATTAATGCCATGTAATTTAATTTGACAATACCAATGTATAAATTATTTTAAGGTTTATCTATTTAAATAAAAATATTTGATAAAAGGAGTTTTAATTATATTCCAGTGAACAAACAATTTCTGATTGCAGGGTCAAAGTGAATGTTTATCTTAGGAGAAGATATGGAAAGAATGTCTATAATTTTAGATATTCTTCCTTTCAATACTTTAGGGTACTTTGTAAAAATTCCACAAATTAAATCAGGCCATAGCACTTATTCATGGTTTAATTTGAAATTTGCTCAAAATCAAATTAGTATAAAAATCTAAAAGGTACAGAATAATTATATTTACAAGGTGTAAGAGGCATGCAAATGAAAATGCTCATTAGCAATAAAGGAATCCAATCGCTTCATTATCAACAAGATTAGTATTTCCAGAAATGCATAATTTTAGTTTTTAAAATCCTGTATAATTGCTTCATTGTTTATGTATTGCATTCTCTATAATTTTGTATACTGATGGTGTTATCATAGTAATATACAAATATGTTTATGGAGAAATAAAGTTGACCATCCCTCCTTGGCCCATAATCTGCATAAGCTAAATAATGCAACCATAAGTATGCATTAAACAGTATGCAGATAACTTTAATGTAGCTACAGCCTTCAATGACACACACACTCCCAGTAAACACCAAGATTAAAGACAGATAATGATGCAGCACACAAATTTATCTCTTATATGAGAGTAGATAATTATAATTTCAAATAATTATTATCTGAAACCAGATGCTAAAATAGTACAAGTACACTTCCTGATTCATTATTCCTGGTACTTTATAAGTATTTCATCTCAGCACTTATATTTCCAGAAATGTGTTTATTTCTTTGTATTTAAAATTTAAACTAATGTTGAAGCATTTAGTTATATGTGTATATTCATTTATTAATCATTACATTTTTGATATATTAATCAATTTTTGTAGAGCTACTTATTGAAAAATCTAATAATTATATTTATTTTAAATTTAAATTATCCATTTAATCATCTTAAAAGTCATTTTAATGACGGAAAGTGTAAATAAGAATTGCTGTGGATTCTAACAAATATTTAGGGAATTCTTGGCAAAATTTGAATTATGTTCCAGAAGTGAGACAGAATTTGTGGACAGATGGGTGCTTCGATAAGCACCCACCCACTCTGGGTCCTGAAAAAGCACCATGAATTTAAAAGGGGGTTATCATTCTGTATCATTACTAGGGCTAGGATTTTCATGTAATTAAAAATGCCAAATATATATGTATTGATTTTGATACAAATATGTAAATAATTATGTAAAATTAGTGAAATATGTAAACAGTGAATAACCATCTAAAACAGTTTGTACTCTCATTTTTTTATTACAATACAAAAACGGTTTTATTTTAAACATAAAAATACAAAAACAAAAACTTTTTAATCACTGTAAGGAAAACAGTTTGAGACTAAATGCATTTTCAAATTTTCAAACGTAAAACTACGTCGATTGGGCCTTAGTATCGACTTGAATCTGCTAAATGAGCGTTCGACGTCAACTGATGTAACTGGAGCGTTTCGGACAGTGGCTATTTCAGATGGGTTCCATTCAACTGAAAGCTTTGCTGTCACCTCCTTTCCACTTATGATGTCTGCAATCAGCAGCATATCTTTCCAGCCAGGATTTTTTTTTAAGACATCTTGTAGTTTCGCGTGGATCCTATTTCCTATTTCTCCTGAGACGTCTTCCATTTTGCGAATCGCTTCATTGACAATTTCTATATTTTTCAATAGAGGCACATTCTGGAATTCAAGCTGCGTTATAGTGGAAGGGATGTGAGCACAATTGCAGGAAATAAATGCCAAATTATTTTTTAAATTCGGGTTTTCCAACAAATTCTGAGCTTGCGAAATGGTTGAGGCTGATTCGCCATCCAATTTTGATACGACGTCCTTTATTTTGTCGAAATTGGTGCAGTAGTACAGAACAGCCTCTACCAAGTTCCCCATCTGAGGAGGTAAAGACAGCTCAGGATAACTTTCTTTGAAAATTTCAACTCGGCTTGGAGCTTTTAAAAAAATTGTTTTATTGATGAGATCAATGAGTCTACCTCAGGAAAAGAAGACCGAACTGATTCAGCTACACGATGAAATGCGTGAGTGAGGCATGTGACATGAAGCATTTTTGGGAAAAATACTTTTAAGATGCTTTCCTGCTTTGACCATGTACGGAGCTCCATCTGATAAAAACAAGAAGACTTTTTCGTGTAGTACACCGTTTGGCCAAAGAAGACTCTTAGAGTCGTTGAAAAACCGTGCGATTGTTGCATGATTGCATTTTTCTAACTCCTGACAATTTAAAAGAAATGGTTTTGAAAAAGAATCTGGGCAGAGACTTCCAACAATAATATTCGCAATGTACCGGCCTTCAACATCGGTTGTCTCGTCAACTGAGACCCAAATTGGCCCCTCCTTGATATTTTCCCGTATTTTGGCAAGAGTTTCTTGATATATATCTTGTAGATAGTTTTTTCTCAAGGTGGATTCATCAGGCTTTTTTTTTCCAATGTACTTTTCCAAAAAAAATTTGAGACGGATTATTAATTTTGCTTAACGGAATGTCAGCCTGCACAAACGCTCGACATAAATCTGTATAAAAGGTGGACTTACTGTCTCCGCATGAGGTAGATGGTGTGATGAAACTTTGCTTCATATTTGACTTTTTCTCTTTGTTCGATTTGTGAGATCCTGTGCCAATGTGTTGGGTTACTTGGAATCGTTGCGTAGTGGATACAGCCTTGTCACAGCAAGAACAATATAACATTTCTTCATCACCCCTGAATGTTTCATTTGGAAACTCACGAAGATATTTTAAAACTCGTTCTTTGTTTTTCCTCGCGACTTTCCTCATTTCGACAAAAATGAAAATTGAATTAATCACAAAATATAATTTTCAAATCATGTTTGACAAGAGTGGCACGCACTTTACCACTCACAAATAAACACTAATTTTGAAATAGGTTTGGTTTTGTTTATTCAGAGCCAAAACCAAGGGAGATGGAATCTCAGAATTGTTTTGTAGGGTTTGGTTCTAAGAAGCAATCAACAGTGGCAATAGAAGGGTCAATTCTTGTGGAAAAATTTTCTTCATGCACTCGTTATTCAGTTTTGTTGTAAAGAAATAGAAAAATTTAAAAATTAACAAATATGGGGTAAAATATATAAAAATTCCCAAAGTATGTAAGAAAAATGTAAATTTAGTCAAATATGTAATAATATGTAAAATTAAATTGGCTTAATTTGATCCCAATTGCGTTAAAACATATACTATGAGTTGATATAAGGTGATATCGAAGTCAGTAGCAAATATGTATTTACATAGGAATCCTAGCCCTAATCATTACTGTATAACTTTATTTACTCCTGAGTTATCTGCCTTTTCCTTTTAAATATGAGTACATCATTCAAACACAGAAGCACATGTTTAAATGATACACTAGTGTTGGTGTGTGTGCGAGTATGAGCACAGTATTTGCCTGTGTGCCCAATCCATTTAATCTAAAGAAGTAATGAAACATTTTACACTGAAGGTAAGTCTTATTATTCTGTACTTCAAAGTATTCCAAAAGAACTAAAGCAGTTTTTATTTATTTTATTCTTAACTAATTAAGTAGTACAAAAGTATAAAAAAAGTATTACAAAGTATAAAAATTATAATTATCACTAGGCAACATTTGTATATATACATTACCTTAAATAATAGAGAGCAAGTAGTATCAACAGACATATGTTTTCTCTATATTAAATTATTTACTTCATTACAGTTGCATCACAATAAACATATATAATCTCAATACTATTTAACATAGACAGTAAAAAAATACAAGCTAAATTTGTACATTAAAACATGGTCCCAAATGTGATGCAAATACTACAAAATAACAAGATCTAACAAATAATAAATATCTGAATGTTTAGAACAAAAGATAGAAAAATATAAATGAGCACATTCCTTCTTATAATATCACAGTCTTCTTAGAAACCTCTTGCTCTCTTTGCTTCCGATCCTCTTAGGGCGCTGAGGACTGGTTGGGGTTGATGTTGTACACGGTGTAGGGCCATGGTATGGAGATTTACAGGAGCCACAGAACTCGAGCCCACACCCAGCACGGCTACACCTTCCTAATCTCGTCATAGGGCTAACAGTAGAAGGCAATGAGCACCGTGGGCATGCCATAAGCTTTTCGTCTTCCTTCAGTTTACTTGCCTCCTACAACAAACATCATATTCAACTAGAGCAATTTACTTTCCAACTATTTGATTTTGCTATTTTACCATTATTCTTTCATCTACATAAATAGAAATAGATTATTTGTCTTTATTTTAACAAAATGAAACAAACACCCCTCCCCCATTAAAACAAGACAAAGCTCACTTAAATATTTCCTACAATAAATTAGTAAATATTAAAGAATATCATTGGTGTGATCAGTATGGCTGAATGGTTAGAAAGCTGGACTGTAAAGTCAAGGGTTATGAGTTCATGTACAGGCCCCCAGGTTGAAACATACTTCTAAAAAAGGGCTTACTATTATTAAAGAATATCATCAATATAAAATAATTTATTATATATATTATTTAACTAAAAACTGCAAAAACTAAATATAGCAGTTAAATGAATGTTCTTGTGAGGTTATAACACTGTTTCAGGGTTACCTGGTTTCTGTGACTCATTCCCTAAGGTAGATATAAACCATTTAAATAAAAATTGAAAAAAAGAAATAAAAACAAGCTTGAATTAGTAATGAAATCAAGAGTTTACTTGCAACGCAGCCCCGAGGAGAGAGATAGTATGAAGACAAAGTCTGTCAGTGATTTGTCTATAATAAGTTGTTTTACATTTTTAAATCAACTAATATTCTCTTCCTTTCTGTGTACAACAGATACTGAGTATGCTATAATTCTATCCACTATCCTAGCTGTACACAAAGAATGTCTGAATCAACCTGAGGGACTGAATTTGTGGTAGAACAACTCATGAATCCTCCACCAGAGCCAAGCTCCCAATGCTGAAGAAGACTACTCAAAACTGAACAAGTAGGGTAGAAAGAGAGCTGATATAGCTAGCCGGAATTTTGTTTGCAATTAATCGAATTATTTACACTTAGGTTGCTATTTAATTGTTACACCTCACTTCTCCACACACGTGTATGTATGTGTGTGCTTGAGTATGTAGAAGTCAGATGGCTCTCCAGGCAAGCAGAAATTCTATTATCAAAAATAAAACAAAGGTATTACCTTGGATATTACGGTACGGTTCAAAACCAGGAAAAAGAAAATCTTTGAAGTACAAAAAGAAGAAGCTGACATAACGAACCGTAATGCGACTACTTCAGTAAAAGATGTGACCTCACAGAATGGATAATCATAGAACTACTATTTTGAGAAAAAGGTTTTCCTGGGTCTTACAAAGGACTACTCCAATCATTTGGGCTTACAGCAGTAGGCCTAAAGTACCTATCCATTCTAAAAAAAAAGTCCATCAGGCAGGGGCTGCGTAAACTGAACAGATTTCCCGAGTGAAATTTAACAATAAATAAATCTACATACCAATAATACAACACAACCACAAATATGAAGTGAATAAATAAATAAATACAAACGGTAATAAGAAACCTCCCAACGGGAAACATCTGAAATGTAAACAAACAGTTCTGCCAACTTCTTACCAGAAAGAAAACAATTACTGTAACATATCTGAATATAACGTATTAATTTGATTGAAAACTATTTACTATATCTAGTACTGTAATTTATATCAGAATAATTTTTATCTCAATCAATCAAATTTAAGTAGTCCAAAAACTTAAGAAGGGAAGGGGGGGGGGGTCACCAGAACATATTTGCATGTATCTCGTATAACAAATGACTCTTGAAAACAATATTTGGTATTTAAGCTTCGAATGATGTGGTTTATTACATAACCGAGTATTGTTTATGTAACATGAGTAGATGTGGGGGTTTGCTGAAGGCTGAAAACTGAAAAAATGCAAATAACTCACAAGTACCCTCTAAATGGGGACAGCTTAATTTCTTCTGTCTCTCTTTATAAATATATGCGTATATCATGAAAATAATCAGTAGTTTCACTGATAGCTTGAACTATCATAATCCAAACATTTCAATGAACTCTAATCAGCTGTTTATAAACTAAGTGGAACGTAGTACTGATTTATAATATGAAAAAAATAAGGTGGACAAAAATCGCCCCCCCCCCATTTTTTCAAACAAATTATTTGTTCAGCTGCACCTCCCTCCCCTATACATTTTATTTCAAGTAATTCCATTTTCGACATATTTATATCGGCAGATAGACATTTTCTGCAAATAGACTTCATAGTCATTTTAAATAACCAATTGGATAAGGAAAAGCCTACAAATTATAAAAAAAATTATATTATGATAAAGATTATTTCTTTTCAACTTTATAATGATTTTTGTTCCAAATTTTAAAAAATGAGGCCGTAATCCAGAATACATCATAAAGCTATATTCTAAGTTACTTCATGTGTCATTAGTCTGTCCACTCAGCACCTCGATGTAATGAAAAAAACTATTTGATGAAAGAATGAAAAGAAATTATGAACAAACAAGGCAAGACAGAGCAATAAGCAATGTGGAGATACTGGCTCTTCATAGGACATTGAGCCACAAAGACTATTTAGATATGAATTCCATAGAGGGGGGGGGAGTAGGATTCTTAAGGGTATTTTTCTTAATGAGTGTACAATAGATTAGAACTTATCAGCCTAAGCTGTTATCTTTTAGCTTCAAAGAGTAATTGCCTAGAACTAAATGACAGATAACAGACAACACAACAAAAGCTTTATTTTCTAAGCACTATTCATTCACACATAATAAGCAAACTTTAACTTAACATTTACCTTCTAGAAAAAATGAATACTCTGTTAATATTAAAATATGTTAAGTTTTTATTTGTTGTTGTTAAGAAGACAACATTTGTGTATAAAAACTAAACTTCAAGATTGCTCTGCCTCAACATCTTTAATTAGTGTAGTTAATGAAACTTTACATAAATATAAACATCCATTCTATTTGTTAGTCAAGCTTTTTCAGAATAAGAATATGCTAGGCAAAGAGGACAAATATTTATTAAAATGTGCTAATATAGATGGATGTTAAATTAAACTGTTTAGGAATTTTTTTTATGATTTAGGACTTTTAGGGAATTTTCAAGTAACTAAAATCTGATTACATATTTATAAAGATAAGTATAGCCAGTAAGGAGTAGCTCAATGCAACCACATATTCTTCATCAAAAGCTAAGTGGCAAGCCCTGCAACTTCATGGACTATGGAGCCAAAACAATTTTTTTTTTATTGTTATTAAACTACAGACAGTAACTATATAAGTAAGCGACCTATTCTTATCAATCCATTCACAAATTTCGGTTGGCAACTAGTAGTTATATACAGATTCATAAACATTATAGGTCCTATTACAGCAACCTTAATACCATGAAGAGCAAAGTGTTCAAGAGAAATTCCCATCAAAATTCAAAATTGGTAATATTATAAAACAAACTTTTAATACTTCACTTTAAGAGGGCGAATGACTACATACAACAAACAACCTGAGATATTTCAGCTTCACAACAATTTTATTTGGACTGCATTGTACGTTAAAATAAACGCAATATTTTTTTCTAATACAATAACAGGAGCTGAACAAAATAAATCATATAAGTAATTCTAATTTACTAAAACTAAAAATACATTGAGACTAATAATTCAATCTATTTGCTTTTAAGATTTAATTACTTAGGAGAGAATAGGGGTTATAAAATGAAAGATTAGGTACGGTTGGCCACCCTGAGTGATAAAGCTCAAACATGTCCTATCTATCAGTCAGTCTTCTACCAGGCATCACCCCTCAAACATCAGGTGGCTCTCTTTCCATTGGGCTATATTTACAACAGTCTCTTACATAGCAATAGTGAGTATATTACTAATGTTACCATTTCTCTAGATAATAATAAATTTATCTTAATGAAGATGTTTTAATCCAAATTTGGATATTCGATAAAAGTTGCGATTTTGTTTTGAATATTTTAAAATTTATATTTTTTTCTTAGTGAAAAGAAAAATGAGAATTAAAATAACTTGTATATTTTAGAACATTTCCCCAAATTATTTGTCCCTTATTTATTTATTTTTTTAATGAAACTTTAATAAGGAGAGGAAAGTAATAAATAGTTCCTCTTCCACATAATCCAACATACAGACTAAACTCCTTAGTTTTAAAAAAAATATTTCACTTACTTAAGGTCTGAATTATTTAATGTAAAAATAAACAGAGAAACTGGTATGCTTTTATTATGACAACTACTCAGCACTGAAGATGGGACTACAGCACTGACAGTTCTATATACTGATCAAAATGTCACTTTATGATTTGACAATTCGATTCTTCTGCCTCCCTTTTAAAAATAATCAAGTCTGTATTCAACAAATGTTTAAACTATAAATTTTAAATAATAATAAACCTGCTGAAGGTTTTTTTTAAATACTTTATTTATTATTATTATTTATTATTAACGTCCACTTTTTGCAACTCAGGCTAATTGGGACGGGTTATCTAGAGGTTACCACCCTTTTCTAGCCAGGGTGGGATTTTAGAATGTTATTTAATGAATTTCATAAATACTTTAAACACAATAATTATTGAATAGCAATTTTTTTTTACTTTATTAACCTTTATGTTTATTTGGATATCAAAAATTGCATGTATTGAAAAGAAAAGTGGGTCAACATTTTATTTGTGTAATTGCTTCTAGCATTTTCCCATTAGTTCTGATTTGATTTCTCATATATTTCTTCAAATGCCCTGACAGGCAGATGAAAAAATACAACCTCAATAGCTGATTTCCCTTAAGGGAAATCTGCTAAAAGGAGACCTGTGGAAATTTATACAATATTTATATACTGTTAGCAATAACAATTTTTGCTTGGTCAGTACAAATATCGATATTTAAAAGCTTCATGTTAGATTAAATTATTATTATTATTTATTAACGTCCACTTTTTGCAACTTAGGCTAATCGGGACGGGTTATCTACAGGTTACCACCCTTTTCTAGCCAGGGTGGGATTTTGTTAGATGTTAGATTAAAAGATCAAGTTAGATCATGTTAGATTAAAAGATCAAGTTAATAGCCAATCAGCATTAATGGAAAATGCTGAACCACTAAACATCTCATATTCAGCTTAAATTTAAATTATTTCTTACTTAGGGTTCATTCTAAAGGAGAAATAAGGAATAGATTGTGGGATACGTCATCCACAGACCATTCTAGTTTGGAAATCTGGTCAGTTTTTAGAAGTAATCCTCTAAAAAGACCAACTAACGGCTGGAAGACACGGTGATTCTGTCTCACCACCTATTCTATATTTATTTTATCCTAGAATAAAAAATATATGTAAACAGGAATTGATATTTAAAGTGGACATTAGATGTTTAAATAAAAAAAAAAAAAAAACACAAATGACTCACACTTTATATTCAAGATGTGAAAAAAATATAGAACAATTTCAAATTTTAAAAATTGGAAAAAGATTTGTTATATAACTTTTTTTTTATTCAATTCATAACAGATTTTAATTTTTTTCCTAAACAGAAATTTCATTATTTTTCTTCTCTTGGTCCAAATTCAGTCATTAAACAAAACATTTAAAAACTGAGTTTGGTCAAAATTATCATTTAAGAGGTAAATATATCTTATCTATCTATACATTTGAATGGGCCTCATTTTTGTTATCCCTAAAGGAAAATCTACTAAAATTTATTTATTCTGAACTGATGTTAGAATAATTTGTCCTTCCCCAAATTGATATTCATATAACTGTTATTTTTTTTTCCAACAAAGTTCAGGTTGAGTCTTCCAAACTGTAAGACACGTCTTTCACTCTTATTCTAAGTCCATCAAGATATTTCGTAATATCTTCAATGTTATAAAATCTTAACCACGGAGGAAGAGGTGGATAATTATTTATACTGTTACTAGACTTTGATGTAATCTTACACCAATGAAAATTAATTCCTAAATTAATTCTTAAAATTATATATATACAAAAATGTTAGTCATGAGATAATGACATAGACTCGAAAGGAGATAGGAAAACAATAAGTTTGGCTAACAAAATATTGACAATGAATGTCAAAATTAGACCATACCTCATGGCTTTAATAGTACTAATTCATGATATAAAATCTTGGAAGGAAATTACAATGGAGGCAGTCATGATATTGAAATGAGTAATATATAATAATGGGGGCTTATCTTTCCCATGACTCAAACAATCATAACTTGTTCAGATATAAATGTAAGTATCATGACATATCAGTTTCCCACAGAATTGAACAACTCCAAAAATCCCACAGCATTAGTCACCACTAGGAGTCAGTACCTCCCTCCCTACCTCCTAATCTATCCCTCTTTCAGTATATTGGCAGTCATATTCACTTGGTTACGAATAAGATGGCTTTTTAACCAATGAGGTAGGATTTATTTATATATATTTAAAAAATTTACATTAATATACATCACATCATGACCAACTTTATTGGAAGCTTAAATAACAAATATTGTTTTAATTGAACTTTTACTGAGTGGAGTACATGCAAATACGTTGTGATGGCGTTGTTTACATTTTTATGTTCTTAAACTAAATAAACTCGAAAATGTTTATTTGTTCTATGCCATACTCAATGTTTATTTGTTTCTCTCAACGCTAAAGATCATGTTAGTTAATATCTGAATTGGACCTGGAATAGAAGGAGAGGGGATTTGAATATTCAAAATATCTCTGTTAGTCAGATCGAAAAATGTTATGGAACCAATTTTGCTAAGCTGTTGAAGCTCTACAATTGTTGTTCTATACATTTTCTCTTAACTCAAATATTAAGTAAGGTATTAGTTCTTGTTTTCAGCCTTCAGTTAACTCCCACTACTACTCATCGAATTTTGACTTAGAAATAGAGAATATATGGTGAGATGTGATCAGTAGTGTGTTTTAACACCACTTGGGGGCTTAGTTTATACAGCTCCTACATGACTGATTTTATTTAGGTATAGATATAATAGATGAACCACTGCAGATCATTTTGATCAGTCAAATTTTGACCTCATAACTATAAGAAAATATAATGAAACAAAAAAATATGAAGTAGTAAAATAGTGATTACCTTCTGGAACAAATGAAAACGGTATTTGCTAGGGCTAACTGGAGGGCTGGAAGGCTGTCGCATTTGCAATGGAGTACTGTGGTTACGACAAAGCAATGGTGTCATCGCACGCTTTTGTTTCCCTTCAATCTGAAACATAATAAAAAATAAATATATATTTTCAGGAAATAAGCTCATACTAACCCTCATATTGGTAAAAAGATAGATTAAGAGGATACACATTAAAGCAATCACAATGTTTATAAAATCTGAAGTTTTTTTAATATTTTATTTTTTCTAAGTTAAATCCATTTTATGTAACAAAGACATATTAAGATGAGTTATATAAAATTTAGCACCATTAGTATAAGAAGCAACAATAAATTACAAATTTGATTTTACTGTTTCATGAGAATTTGATTTCAACTGCTATTTAGAACAAATTTACCTTAGAAATACCATATTTAGGTTGTGAACATAATAAAATGACAAAGGGTTTCATTCAAATCTTTACTAATTGTAAATGTATGTGAAAAACGAAATCTGATTAGAGGGAGTCACTCACTCTGTAGTGGTAGCAGTTATAACAAATTGAAACCTAATTTTACATTCCAACTTTTAACTTTGACTAAATTTACAAAAGTTTTTGTATGTCTTAAGGTAAACAGAAGTCTAAAATAATTCAGGGTGTATTTTAGTGAATTACCTCTTGGAAATTCCTGCTATCATTGTAATGGCAAAATTAATCAAAAATTCTCATAAATTCTTCTCAAGTAGTAAATGATTGTGAAAAGCTAAATTTGATTTAACTTCAGCAAAGTGTGATATTTATATAAATGTAAATATAGTAGTCCACATAACATGTTATATAATAAATCTTAATATTAACTATGAGAAATTAAAGGTTTCATTTATAATCCTTAACTATTTTATTTGAGAATTTCCATTAAATATTTAAAAACATTTTGTATATTTTGGTAAATTCTGTTATTTTTATGATTTGTTTATCACAAAAATATATAAAGCTTTTTCTCATTTTGGAGGAATGCTCATTACATGAGTGTTGAAATTAAAAAATTAGTTTTGTTCAATCTAGACAAGTGAATCGCTAACTAAGCAGATTTCCCATGCATGTCACGTATTTGGATTTACCTCAAAACGTTAAAAGTTTTATGAGAACAAAATTTAGTATTTAGGCTTCAAATAAAGTGATTCATAATATAAGAGCTTATTGTTAATATGACGAGAGTAGGAGTGGGGGTTTACTGAAGGCTGATAACTAAAAAATACAAATACCTCGGTTAATAATCAAGATAATGAAAAATCGTACATACAACATTCATAGAACATTAAATTTGCAAAAAGATTGGTTCTAATCACTTTTTCAATCTGATGTACGTAGGGCACTAGGAAAGTTTTGCAATAGGACTTTATTGTTTACAATTTTTCAAAATACTTTCCACCGCATAAAACACACTTCTCCATCCTCCTAAACCAGTCTTCAAAGTAGCCTTGCCACGTTTCTTCTGGGATCTGGGCACACTCGAAGTCCCAGGCCTCAATAGTTCCTCATCGTTTGAGAAATGCCTCCCTTTCAGCCTTTTTTTCACGTGAGGGAAAAGCGCGAAATCACAGGGAGGTAGATCTGGGCTATAGGGAGGGTGCTCTAACAGTTTTATTCCAGTACTGGCCAAATATTCTGTGCAAACTCTGGAACGATGCGCTGGAGCATTATCCTGGTGAAGGAACCAAGTGTCCATTCTAGAGTTTGGCCGAATTTTTTTCAGAGCTTGCACTACTGTAGGGAGGTATTCCTCGGTGTACCACCTGCCTGTGACAGTTTTCTGAGTTTCTAGCACCACTCGCTCCACAACGTCCCTCCTACTCAAAACCGGAACTTTGACGGGGGTGTCCTCATCTTCAAACACCCAAACTTTGCTCTGAGATTTAGTTGGGACATCATAATAGTAAAGCCAGGTTTCATCACCCGTTACTACGCTGTTTACATTGGAGGCTTTCCCATTTTTGAATTTCTCGAGCATTTCACGGCACCACGAGACCCGATACGCCATCTGACCTTCAGTCAAGCTATGGGGCACCCAAAGAGTACAAAGCTTCCTGACATGAAGATGATCATACAAAATGCTACGAATCACTGGTGCATTTATACCCAAGGACTCCTCTATCTGCAGATAGGTAGCTCCCCTGTCTGCCTCCAGCAATTTCCGAACAGCATCAATGTTCTATTCCTCTCCAAGCACTGGCAGCATTTCTTCTAAACACTCATCCACAGTTAACCCACGTGCAAAGTTGTAGCGTAAAATCGCTCTGTACTCAACTCTAGACCAGGATGACATTTCTCACACCTTTCACTAGCACTGTCAAAAGAAAAATGACTCTAGCCCGGTGACTCAGCTACTGTGCAGGCTTGAACAGATCTACGCGTGTGCCAACTCGTCCCCTCGTCCTGCGATCCCATCCCTCATATTGCAAAACTTTCCTAGTGCCCTACGTATAATGGAGATATTTTGAATTTTCGAAATTCCCCCCTTTAAACCCACCCTCCCAATGGTCTGATTCAACAACAACAAACTTTATCTTTCACAGCAGTGTTGTTGGAAATGAAGAAAATATTCTTCTAAACAATAGTGTACTTGGAGAGAGAAAAAGGCGTCCAATTCTTCACAAATTTTTATTTCGGCACTAAGCGCCTTCGAAGACTAGAACGACAAGTGACTCATTCACTTGCTGCCTTTCCCTATGTGCGTATGCAAGTAGCTCTGAAGATGGAGACAATGATCTTCGAAAGCGCTCAACGCTGAAATAAAAATTTGTGAAGAATTGGACTTCTTTTTCTCTCTCCAAGTAACTTCATCTTTCTTTTTACATAAAATGATTAAATATTGAGTTTGGTTACAATCAAACAAAAAATGCGACCACTAGAGCATTAACAGACAAATATATGTCTAAATATATATATATAATTTTGAACGGACCTCATTTTCTTTATCTTCTGGGTAGTATCGATGGATATTTAAGGAAATTTTTCTAAAATTGTGTCATGAGTATGACTTCAATAGCTGATTTCCCTCAAGGGAAATCTGCTAAAAGAAGAAATGGGAGAGAATCAACTCTGTGGGTTTGGTAATTGTGGAAGCGGTTTACCCTAATTCCAGTAAGAAAATCTTTAGAACATAATAATAAAACACCTCTCTGTCCTCCAACAAATGAAGTGTCTGCAGGAAGTGCATAAAATAATGATCACCTTGCTTTGTAGTGAAAGACTACTCAAAAAAAATACCTACAAAAAAAAACAACAACAATAGAGCACTACAAGGACAAATGAGTGCATAAAACAGAGTTGATATAATTTGTTTCAGGAACTTTTAGGATCATACGTTGAGTGTTCTTTTGTATTTCTGTAGTAGCTGAAATCAAAGAATATTCAAGAAGACACTTCAACTTATCCTGACAATCAGAATTTCAACAAGAACCCTAATAGAGGCACCTTATGAGTTTCTACTCACAAATAATATGAGATTGGAATAAAGAGAATTTATTAAAACAATTTAATTAACAATAAAATCTATTGTTATTGGCCACTGCATTCTACCAAACAGGCATTTACTTGGTTCAAACATCAGATTGTGTGTTACTTATCACTAAGTCAGACTCATAAAATCCAACTAGAAAAAAAATAACAGAAGTTTTTACATGATTGGCCAAGGTATATGAAGGCCGGACATGCCATAATAATGAACGTGAAGAAGCTAAAACAATGTTCATGGCCCTAGAGAGAAGTTGATTTCAGAAGATGACTCACAAGATAATTAATATACCATTAACTTTTTTCTCTCTCTATAATTCTAGTGTTTTGTTCGAAATTAGATTACCTTATTACTAGTTTACTGTATTACTTGCTGTTGCTGCCTTCTATAAAATTTCACATGCTTTTTACTGCCTACTGGTACTGCCTTTTGAAAAAAAATCAAGTTGTACATTACCTTGTTTAACCATTTTCTATTTATTTCCATAGCAAAATATCACGAATATAAGACGAAAAAAGTTAACATTAGATGGCAAATGTTTTGTGGTCAGTCACAGATAGTCATGGCAAATCAGATCAAATAAAAATATTAAAGAATAATAAAATTTTCTTATTCCATTCCCCCTTAATCTTAAGCATAAAATGGGTGTTGTTTAAAAACTATGGGCCTTACTGTTATGGTATTATGATTTTCCTCTCGAATAATTAAACTGTTAATTATTAACTGATTATATATTCCAACATAAAAATCAATTAAGTATAGAGAAAACTATATGATGATCCCAAAAAATAATAATATGTAAATGTATATTAAACATCAACTTACACAATGTAAATTTTCTTTTCTCTCCTTTCTGTCAGTAACAAACTTCTTCCACCTCTCTTTTGCTTTTGGCTGACTTAAACATATTTTCTTCCAAGTTTTGGAAACCATTGTTACATTTCCTAAATCACTATCCGATAAATAATCAAGTATCTTATTAACAGCAAGGCTGAAATTAGCCTTCTCCCCCAATTGGTAAAGAAAGTCAACTTTTTCACAACCTACCAATGACTTTGTTTTTAATTTCTTCTTTAGATGAAACCTCTTTTTCCTTGGCGACGAGAAAGATGATTTTAAAGATGCTGAAGATCGATATAACCTGTCATGAGCCATACTTTTAAATGGTGAGACAGATTCTGAGCAAATTGAATTAATTTCCTCTACAGACAAATCAACCGTAATCTTTTTACTAATTTCACGAATGTCCAGATTTTCCTCGGCGATCAAATCCATAGGACTTGGTGTGCAAAGCTGAGTTGACTCAATCATAGATATATCCATCGGTTCGGTATACAAAGAAGCTTCCATAAAATCAGAGAAAGAGTCCACCTCTTCAACAGTCATTGTGTTTAAGAAACTCGAGGAATGACCATCTTGTGAAACCTGCAAAAGCCTCTTCTTCAAGCAGTCTTTTTTGACTGCCATTGCAGGAGTGTATAAAGTACCCTCGGCCCTTAAAACATATCCATCTGAGTTAGAGATGCCTGGGGTCATCAGCATCCGATCCCTGCTTAATGTTCTGCATCCTGATGCCGGGCTGACTCCAGAGCTCACATATCCACTGTCACTATTACATTTTCTTTTTGATGGAAAGCTTATTTTATTAAAATCATTGTCAGGAGTGACCCAAGAAACGTCTTTGTTGGGGGAACAAAATTCAATGTTATTGTTAGAAACAGCCATCTGAAAAAAATATATATATATATTACTTTCAGTTTCAGGAGAACAAGAATTTTACAAATAATGATGTTTAAAGTGGTGGGTGGTTGGTGTTCAAATTAGATGCCAAGAATCATTAAATTGAATGATAGGAGATAATAGATTGAATGTGTATATGCTTTACTGATAAGGATAATATGACAGAATTGCTTTTAAAATTATATTAAACATTAGATTAAATTTAACGGTCCCTTGAAAGGGAGACGTCTATGAAATAAAATTTCTATTCTTTCATTAATGGAATGGGGGGGGGGGCAAAACAAAAACATCCAGTGAAGGATGATGCAGTAACTGATAGTTAACTTAATACTTCAGAACTAAGAATAATATTTCAAAAACTAAGTGGCAAAATTGAGTTGAAATTCACACAAGAATCTTATTGACCTTATTTAATTATTTATATTTAATAATATAATTTATAAAATAATTGATATGCAATCCAATTGTATAAATAACGAGCTAATATAAAAAATGAAACTAATCAATTTAAACAATGGCATTTCTAAAAAATATATTTCAAACGATTCACAAGTACCATTTTTGTATATATATAAAACGAACAACTAAGACATTAATAATTATTTTTTGATTTACAAGTAATCCCCTCCCTCTTAGAAACTTGATGGTTCATGAAGCCTATGTTGTACTTTGTGAAAGTTGACTTGCAAGTAAAAATTACATTTTTTTTAATCTACTAGTTTTTAAGTGTTTCAATAACGAATGGAAGGAGACATACAAAATTCCAATTATAATTCCCTTCAAATAGTCTAAAGCATTATTTCTCCTGAATTAAGATCCCTTCAACTGTATTTATAAGGATAATAGTTAAATCTAATGTGCTAATGTCAATCATAATATAATAAACTAGCTATGTTAAAATTTACTTTAAGATTGGAGTTTCTTTGTGGGTTGCTTAAATAATACTGAAAGACCAACTACCTATGAGCATCATCATAACTAAAATGGCAAAAAAATATTACAACAAACAAAAGATATGAGGAAATGGAATGCCTTCAAGCTTAATTTAAATAGATGCCACGGAACTTTGAAACTCAAACTGGGAATTGTATCACAGAGTCATATTAATTATTTAGACATGAGGATTCCGAAAGACCTGGAGCAATGCGCGCTTATAGTGAACTAGTGAATCCTCAAAGCTCCTATCACTATCCACTATAAAAAATGAGTGAGCTTTAAGCTTATATTGATATACTCTTATCCGTGAACGTCTAGGATTTACAAAGTGCACTGTCTTATAAAACAGACTGCTGAGGGCAATGGGTATGGTGCAAATTTTGTGAACAGGACTGCAACAAAAATGAAAGAAAAAAAAAAAAGAAAAAAAGAAAAAATTCTCAAAGAATTTATAAGTTAAAAGGAGAAAACTACCACCTTCCACACTTATATATAATACTTGGGGCAAGCAGCTTATAAGTTGGAAACTAAATTGAAGAAATGCATTCAGGAATTTTAAGACTTTTGAAAAATTAACTTTCTATAGTCAAAGAGAAAGAGGACCCATTGAATATGTCTGTCAAAAAGGAAAATACTTGGCATATTAAAAGATCATTTTTCATCACCCATCAAAATTTCACTAGCACATAAGCGAAAATGATGGCTCATAACACTGCTTCAGTTGCTAAGTGAGGGAAAGAAAATGAACACTTGAAGGTTTGAAAATAAAAGTTGACAAACAATCCAGTACAGAAAATTTAAATGAAAAGGTGGACTTATGGCAGCCTTGATTTCTTGGGAGGGGATGAATCAAAATGAAAGGAGAGGGGAAAGAAGGAAAGACAGTCTAGGCCCATCAATTACAGGGTTAGTAAGGATACTCTATAGTGACTTCACAACTCTCGGTTATGTTAAAAAGCTTCCCATTCTCATTAAAGATGCTTTATCTTTTAAATTTACGTTAACTTTCAAGTTAAAAATTTTAAAATCTTGAATTTGGGACTCAGGTTGGCTGCGTGAGTTAAGGCGTTGGTCTTACCCTCACGTGGTAAACCCACCTAGAGTGGCGAGTTCGATTCCCTCCCTGGGCAATAGGAATTTATTTAGTGACGGGCTCATTAAATGAGTTACTCAGTTTCACCCTGGCTAGAAAAGGGTGGTAACCTGTAGATATCCCGTTCCAATTAGCCATAGTAGCATAAAGTGGATGCAAATAAATAAATAAAAAAAAATTTTGAATTTATGAAAAATTAAAAATTTCATCAGTTATCCTGCTTGCCATGACATTAACATTCGCCGGTGACACTTGAGCTATCATTTAAAGACACAAAAAAAAATTATTAACCTTGCAGTTCATTGGTGGCTTGCAGTCATAAGAAAAACGTTCAGCCAGGGTGACACTAAGGATTTTAATTGGTGAGTTTGTCATTAAATAAATTGTTATTGAGTAAGTGAGAATCAAACCCGTGTCTTTAGGTTTACTCAGTGCATTATCTGTTAATTCACAGGTGGATAACCTGAGCCCTACCTTAGACTTTTGCAAAATTCCTGCAATTTGGGAATTATACAGATCATTTTACCTTGCCGTATTACATGAGAGAATATAATGTATGTATGTGTGTGTGTGTGTGTGTGTGTTTAAATATATATATATATATATATATATATATATATATATATATATATATATATATATACATATATAGGTGTATGTGTATATATATATAAACAATGGAATATGCCGAATAAAGTAAGGCTACTAAACATAACCATTGAAAATTGATCTCTGAAAATTATGATCCCAATATTTGAGTCAGTAGTAACAATTAAGTTGAAAAATAAAATAATAATAAAAATATTAAATATTCATTCATAATAAAGAAAATAATTTTCACAAATAGTAATAAGGGCCAACAATTCACCTTAATGACAGATTAATAATAAGCTTGTCAAACCACAAAACAAAATATTAAAAATTGTATATTTTTTATATAGAAGCTTGCTTACCTTTTAATTATAATATTTGTGAAAAAAGAAACAAAAACGTATCTTATGAGCAACTACGGCATCAGGAGCACAAAACCAAACGTAATTAAATATATTTCTGAAGTTACAAAACAATGGTAAACATCCTTGTTAAATGCGAGGATGCTAAGGGTTGGATTCCAGGCCCCATGAAGGTATAGCTATTTCGCTGGAACTATAAAAAAGGACAGTTTTCAAATATTTCTCAGCTTTTGAATCTTTGCGATCTACTAATCTTGCATTTTTTTTTCAGTCGATTATGTCAAACAACTCAAAAGCTTCCAAAAGCCATTCAAACTACTAAAACAAAAAGAGTTCCCACATTTTTGAGCCAATCAAAACGTTTGAATCCAATGTTTTGAAGTTTTGCCGTTTTCCCCTGTTGTCTTGATAACCTTAAATTAATTATAGTCAGTGTATACATAGTTTACTAAAATAAAACATGCGAAAAACTTTGTTATTTAGTTTATTTTTACTAATATTTAAAAATAACTTTTATTAATGATCGATGGCTAACGTATGTGCTGACCACAATTTTGGTATGTACAGTATTACTTTTATTTAAAAATGATATGCCTAAAAGAACGTAATTTTATTGAATCTTTGTATCTAATTCCTTTGCAATAAGAAAAATTCAGATAAGATTGTGATGAAAAAGGTAGTATTATGTCAGCATTGATAAGTGAGCGAGTCACAGATTTACATAATAACCCGTTCACGTGATTCAGATCGCATTACGAAGTCTTATATGTGAAGTCACACTGTCTCTTCAGTTCCGAGTCTCACCTGGGAACTAGAAATTGATTTAGTTACGAACTCTATATCCCTAGTCCACGCTGACTAAAGAAGGGTGATGACCAATAAATAACCCGTTCCAATAAGGCATAGTAGCATAAAGTGACGTTTATAAAAACCAATTAATTTAAATTTATGCCAGAAATTAATGTGATTTGGAATTTAATTCAGATTCCAAAAAGACCTTATTTAATGTCAGGATGGCAATTCTGATAGCCACTAAATACAAAAGCATATCTAGAATACGCTTTTAGAACTTAATTTAAAATATCCGTTGCAATGCATTACATCCAAAAATCGAAGAACATAATTTAAAGATATGGTATGGTAAACAAAAAAGGTCCTATACAAATCATTTGTATCCCTAAAAGAAATAGAGAAATTTGCATTTTTTTTATTTTCACCTTTCTCTCTACCCCCCCCCCTTAATGGATTATGATAAAAAGGAGAGGTGCACAACTAAATGTTACACCAGTTCTAGACAGAAAATTACAACATTATAAGGATAACTGTTTTTGAGTTACGAAAGATACATACATACACAGGTACATACATTACATTGAAACTAGTCAAATTGAGCTCAAGGGGTGTCCAAGAGGTTGGTTAATGGCCAGCACTTTTAGTAGATTTCCCCTAAGGGAAATCAGCTATTGAGGTCGTACTCATGATGCGAGTCTTCAAATGTCCATCGATCCTACCCAGGAGATGACGAAAATGAGGTCCGTTCAAAATTATATATATATATATATATATATATATATATATATATATATATATTTGTCTGTTAACGCTCTAGCGGTCGCAATTTTTGTTTGATCATTACCAAACTTGGAATTTAATCGTTTTATGTAAAAAGGAAGATCAAGTTCGTTAATGGCTGAAATCGAACCAGTGGGAGGGGGGGATTTTCGGAAAATTCGAAATATCTCCGTTATTATGCGTCGGATCGAAACATTGTATAGAATCAATCTTATTGCAAATTAAATTTACTATAAATATTGTTCTATACATTTATTCAGTATCTTGAATATTAACCGAGATATTTGCATTTGAATTCTGTATTGGTCGGCAGGAGTGAGCTGTTTGGTACTTTCCGAAGAGAGCTCTGGCGGCCGTTTTCGTAAATATTCGTCCCTCGTGTATAAGCTCAATGATCCCTTAATACTTACTACACTTGTTTTTGGGCAGATTTCTCTATTGTAAAACTTCACGTGGGAAATCTGCTTAGTTTACGCAGCCCCTGCGTGACGGACTTTTTAATATTTGACTTCTACTGATGATGACTGGGAGATAAGGAAGTTGAGAGAATAAGGTAAAATAACAAAAATAAAAATTGAAGTAAATATTAACTGTGTAAAAATGACTGAGTATACTAAAATTGAAAATAATAAGTTTTCCTTTTAACAAATTTTAAATATCAATAAAAGATTCAACTCAGATTATTTTGATGAAAAAATGAACTAGTTCTTGTGCTTTCTTCTTGAGTCAAATTCCTACACCAAAACATCAAGAATTATGATAAAATAAAGAGTTAGCAAAGATTCGAAGTCCCAAACATCAAACAATAAGTCCGTCACACAGAGACTCCGTAAACTAAGCAGATTTCTCACGTGAAGTTTTATAATAGATAATTCTCCATATTGGTGACACTTAACTTTGGTGAAAATTAAGTGAATAAATATAAACGGTAATGAGAAATCTTTCAGACAATTTCAATAACCTCCTAAAGGAAAGCGTCTGAGTTGTAAACAAACAGGTCTGGCAACCGCTCAGACCTGAACAGATAGAAATATTCTTTACCCGAGAGAAAAACGAGTTTTGAAATATATCTGAATATAACATATTAATTATCACAATTTTTTTGTTTAGTCGTTACCATACACGATATATAAGCGTTATATGTAATAAGAAAGAGCAAGTTCGTTAATGGCTGAAATCGGACTGAGGGAGGAATTTCAAAAATGCCAATTATCTTTTTTATTATACGTCGGATCGGAAAAGTGTATATTACCAATCTTATTGTAAATTGTATTGTCTATAAACGCCGTTATATACATATTTTCTCTATCATGAATATTAACCGAGATATTGGGATTTTTTAGTTTTGAGCTTTAAGTAAACCCCTAATCTTTCTCAGGCCATATTAACAATAAGCTGTCAATAATGAAGCTCAGAGTAAAGTAGTTCATGGTACATGAACTATTTTATTCTGAGCTTAAATGCCAAATATTATTTTCAAGAGACCTTTATTATGCGAGATATATGCAAATCCGACATAATCAATTAAGATATTACGTTCTTGTTTGAAAGATGTTTCCTTGATCTACACCATACTCCATATTCAACTGTTTCAGTCAACACTAATGATTATATTTGTTATTGGCTGAAATCGGACTTGGTATAGTGGCTGTTTAGAGAGAGGGGGGATTTGAAAATTTAAAATACTATCGTTATTATGAGTCGGGTCGTAAAATGTTATAGGACCAATTGGTGAAAGTGTATTTTAGTCACCCCCCTTGATGGCGCACGATGACGACGGCGGCCATTTTGTTTCTCTAACTATCTTTTTTAACACTTTAAAATTTCCAAAATACGCCATCGGTGGTTAAAATCGAGGGTGGGGGTTTTGTTGTTCTAACTTTATATTTTTTAACACTTTAAAATTTCCAAAATACGCCATCGGTGGTTTTAAGCGAGGGCGGGGATTATAACGAAACAAGATGGCGGCGTAGGGGGGGGGACTAAACTGCACTTTAGCCGACCAATCTTGTTAAACTATTGATGGTTTAAAATTGTTGCGCTATTCATTTTTTCGTAAATATAGTATTCATTGAGTTATTCGTACTGTTTTAGTTTTCAGCTTTCAATACCCCCCCCCTCCCTATCGAAATAGGGAATACGTTGTGATATGAAATCAAATGTTTGTTGCAACTAGCCCGTGGGAAATCTGCTTAGTTTCCGCAGCCCCTGCGAGACGGTCTTTTACAACTGCTGAATGAATTGACTGACTCGGTGAAATGTTCCATGATCATATTAATATCCATAATTCAAAAGCCTTTATTTCCCACAATAATTGGTTTCAATGCCAAGTTTGCAATTTTCAGTAGCTGTATGGAGGGCAATTTAATTTTGTTTCTTAAAATAAAATTAATATACTTTTGAATATTTTTATTTTTGTATCAGAGGCCGCTAGGATCGCTGCATGCTGTACCATTGATAATGTCAGCCTGTAGTTTGTGTTGTGTTGTCACCTCAAACTACTCCCACTTACAAAGAATATTTTATTTTCTCACCCAATAGTTTGATCGTTTTTTTTGTAGTCTTGTCAGCATTTGTGAGCTAAATAATTCAGTAGTCGTTTTTAAAAGTGATATTTGAAGCTTCATAAATTTTACAAGGATGAGTGAACTCTCACCAGGTTGGTTTATTTATTTTATTGTATGTCTAGTTCTCGTGCCGGTTTGGTTAGTTATCGTGGTTTACCGTCGAAATGATTTTTGGTAAACTCTTATTCATTCATCGGGTTTTTAAAAGGGATTTGACACTTTTAAGTAAAACAGTTGCCATTCTTTCTTTTTTTTTGTTTCAATGAAATGATAAATATGCTGCTCGAATTGTCAAAGTTGTTTATTTTTGTATTATAAAGCGGCATTGAATTTTTGATATTTTCTGGATGGAATATGTATTTTAATTTATTAGCCAACTTACAAACAGAGTTTATTTTATTTGAAGCATGGCATATGAACAATAATTGATTCTAGCTGTTTGCTTTAGTTGCAAACCATTATTGCCATTGCCATCTTGACTTATAGATCTTTCTTTTTCCTTATGTTTTTCCTATTCAGGCAAACATATAATATTGTAAGCAAATCTGATATAACTGATCACATCCATCTTATTTGGATACCAGCTAAACATTAATTTCAAAGTTTTGAAGACATTTCAAATCTAAGCTTTTAAATGTTTAAATTAACTAATACAGTTATTTTTCCTTAATAATATTTCCTGATCAAGATTCAGGAGAATGATTCATCTTGCCTTTTGTGTATTACACATTTGATTGTAATGCACTTTAACAAATGTTTGTTGCAACTTGCGGATTTTGGTTTGAACTCCACTTCATTTGCAAAATGTTATGTAATTTCTGAGTTCAGAATTGAATATTTATGAACTTTGTCAATGATATAAAATACCATTGTTGTAAGTTCATTCAATAGTAATCTTTGAAGTAGGAAACTTCATGTAATTTTTATCTTCTATAAAAATAAATTGCATACATTTTATTTTTGTGATTTCTCTCTTTAAAAAAATGTTGAATAGAATATTATTGTTAGGGTTATTGTTATTAGTAGGACCCTGAATTTTTCATTTTTTGCCATCACTGCTTCATATAATCTTACGGTTTCAATCATATTCATGCTATTCAGGATGTGTTTCACCTTGATATGTTTTATTGTCTTATATAGACACCTCCCAAAATTCTTCAAAAGATTTGATGTGTAAGGCTGATCATTACCATTGGCCAGCACACTAAATGAAAATATTAGTCACCCTCCCTAAAATTTAGCTCATGCTTTGTCTCTAAGTAGACTAAAAGAATTCCCTATTTCATTGAATTAAATTGATTCTTACTGATACACGACTATGTAAATGTTATAAAAAACATTGAGCCTGTAAACGCCAGACATTCAATTGTTCAAATAAGAAATAACATTTTTAATATATATATATATATATAAATAAAATAAAATGCTGTGTAAACTAAATCCCATCTGCTGGAATGACACTATAGTAATATAATCTCACCATATATTCTTTATTTCTAAGTAAAAATCAGACGAGTAGGACGAAGTGGATGGGGGTTTACTGAAGGCTGAATATGAATAGCTCACCTAATGTTTGAGTTATGAAGGAATGTATACATATATATAAGTTTTGAACGGACCACATTTTTGTCATCTCCTGGTTAAGGTGGACATTTGGAGAAACATCTCCAAACTCGCATCATTACAACCTCAATAGCTAAAAATGCATTATTTCATTGAATTAAATCAATTCATTCTGAAAATATGACTATGTTAATATGCAGCTTGTAAACGCCCGATATTCAATTATTGAAATGTTAATTGCTCATTTAATTAAGTTTGACCCATAGGAAATGTGTGTCATATTTGTATATTTTTTTCTTTTTGTATACTATTTCTTATGATTTACACCATGGGCTGTAAGAAACCTTTGTTTTTAGTAGATTTTCTGTAGGGAAATTAGCTAGTGAGGTTATACTCATGAGATTTTCAAAACATTCTTGACATTTTTATCCTACCATGACAAAAACTTGCTCTTTTCAAATATGTGTGAATGTGTGTATATACTGATGTATACATACAATGAATTGTCGATTATATTAATACTTCTCTTAAATTACTATACATCAAATATATATATATATATTAGGTGAATCAAATATAAACGAGACTTTTTTTTTTTTTAAATTTATTTTAATTTTAAACGCAAAAAATAATATAGCTTATTTTTCTACATAATCCCCTGACTTGGAAACACATTTTTCCCAACGGATTGGTAGCTTTCCAATTCCTTCCATGTAGAAAGATGCAGGACGTGTCTGCAGCCAATTGCGCAATAGGCTTCAGCCTCACCATCACTGTCGAATCTTTCGCCTCCTAAAGCTTCCTTGAGAGGGCCAAACACATGAAAGTCACAGGGTGACAGGTCTGGACTGTAAGGAGGGTGTTCCAGTGTCTCCCACCCCAGTTGCTCCAATTTTTCCCTAGTCATGGCTGCTGTATGGGGGCGAGCATAGTCATGGAGAAGAACCACTTCTCTGATCGGTAGGTCTCGTCTTTTGCGGCGATATGCAAGTCGGATTTTCAACACGATCACGACCCCCCACAAACTGTTTATGGCATGCAAACACTCTGGCTCGCGAAAGTGTCTTTTCCCCGAACTGTGCAGTCAATCTCCTCAAGATTTCGGCCGGTTTTACACCTTCTGCGGCGAGATACTTAAGTACGACACGTTGCGCAGTCGACGGGGGTACCTCTTCCTCCAACATCGTCACGGTGGACACCGAGACGATCAAGGTGGCGAGATCACGTGCTTCCCCTACTCCTGACTAACCTACCCAACAACAAAAAAGGCGGGAACGTTCTCCCACCACTACTGTGCCCGAAAGGCGAAAAGTCTCGTTTATATTTGATTCACCCACGTATTATAAAAGTCCGTCACATAGAGGCTGTGTAAACTAAGCAGATTTCCCACGTGAAGTTTTACAATAGAGAAATCTGCCTAATAATAACAGTAGTAGTAACGTTCTTCTTACATGCATCTTTCTTTTTACATAAAACGATTAAATATCAAGTTTGGTACCGATCAAACAAAAATTGTGACCGCTAGAGCGTTAACAGGCAAATGTATATATATATATATATATATATATATATATATATATATATATATATATATATAATTTCGAACGGACCTCATTTTCGTCATCTCCTGGGTCGGATCGATGGACATTTGAGGAAATTTTTCATAACTTGTGTCATGAGTACAACCTCAATAGCTGGTTTACCTTAGGGTAAATCTGCTAAAAGTCTACTCACTGCTAAAAGTGCACATTTGCTGAAAAACCAATCGGAAATGAAATATCTTTTTAGGCCTCTCTTATTCATCTTAGTGCATAACCCAAAATCTTAAGTTGGGTTACCGATAATACTTACACCAAGTTCATCAAATTCAGTTCAGTCCTTTTGGCGCAAAAAACGAAGACACCAAAGTCTAAAATTTTTAATACGGTTTCACATTCATGTGAAACAAAAAATATACATATACACATAAATAGAACATTCTATTCTTTTTTTATATTCTATATAGAAACAAAAATAGAATATAATGGAAAAACAGACAGACCCGAGAGTTTGAAAGTTCTGAATTCCAACTTCTGGGCGCCCTTAGAATTTGTTAAGTGTTCAATGAGAATGTCTCAACATATTGTGAAATTTGATGTATATTCATAAAACTTTATGAATATGTATTTAATATTTATTTAGGGAATGAATTTTATCTTCATGAGCTATATTGTGCTCTTCTGCCATTGATAGGAGTGAGAGATGATTTGGAATAACCTTAATTAGATTTCCAGGAGGAACCATTTTTATTTGGAGCGACCCATTAACGAGGGCATCAAATTTAGCTAATTCGCCTTTGGCCACCACTTCATACATTCTTCTATGATATTACAGCAGAATGCACAAACAGAACTGTTATCATATTTTTTTCAGATGAGGCCGGATATGATGCAGTCATTCTGTTTTGATAGGAAACCAGTTTTAATTGAATGAATACATGAAAGATAATAAATTTGTCAGTAATTGTCCCATTTCCATTCCATTGGAATAAGTCTTTTCATGTCATTCATATTCCCTTATTGTTAAAGTGGGGGTTAACTGAAGGATGAAAATTGAAAAAAAGCTAACATCTCGGTTAATATTCAATATAGAGAAAAAGTGTATAGAACAACATTTATAGAAAATAAAATTTACAACAATATTGGCTTTATATGATTTTTCAATCGGAGTCTTAGTAACAGAGGTATTTTGAATTTTTTATTTCCGCTCCTCCTCCCCACTGTCTAATTTCATCTTCATTCCTACATGAAATGCTTATATATCGAGTTTACCAGCAATCAAACAAAAATTGTGGCCACTAGAGCGGTAACAGTCAAGTGTGTGTGTATGAGTGAATATAATTAGTTTTTGTCATCTCCTAGATAGAATCGATGGGCATTTGAGGAAATTTTTTCGAAAATCACATTATGAGCCCATCCTATATAGCTGATTTGCCGTAAGGGAAATCTGCTAAAATAGCTCACAATTTCTTTTACCAAAGGCCTCTTGATATTTATCCTGAATGTAGCTATAATAGTATGAGTTATACTGCTTGTTCTGGATTATTTGTTTTGATGGTAGGATTTGTTATCTTCATTCAGGCTGTCGCATTTATGACAAAGAGTTCCTACAGAACTTCATTCTACATTCATACCTACAACCCTGTGAAGAAGAATTAACATTCATTTTCATAATATCAGTCCATTCAGAAGATAATGGAAGATGCTTGTTAATTGTATATTTACTACCCTTTGATAATAATATATAATATCCAAATATTCGTCAATGCTGATCCACACACATGCCCATGTGCGCATGCACACAGACACACATTGGATCCCCTGCAAACATTTTTTACTTTTATATAGTAATTTATTTATTCCTGAAACTTTTTTTATTTAGAGAATAATAAATATTGAAGATCATTTTCTATTATTTTTATTTATTTTTCTGTTATTTTCTGTATTACTTTGTCCCATTGGTTAGTTTGTTTATTAGACATACGTTCTTGTTAAAACTCCTTTGAGGATCATGTCTCTACTTTTGCATAGCATTAGGTACAAAATATTTCCTACTTTTAATTAAGTATTTTTCTTTCTATTATGAGTTACATTGTTACATGAATTTATACTTGTATACATCCTGCTTGCATATTTACCACCATATGGGCATATTGTTGATAGTTTTTTAAGTGTTCATTGTTTAACGGTGGAACAAAATAAATTAGTAATTAAATATTTTTGAAATTAATCACGAATACATTTTGTAAAGTTGTACGTTTGATTTTATTTATCCGTTGTGAATTCTAGTGTTGTTAGCTAGCCAGATGGGTGGTAGAGTTGAGTGAGTGCTAGGTATTGTGCTGGAGTGTGGTTTGTCTGCTGGATGAATGTGGTGGGGGGTAGAGGTGGGGGAAACAACTTTCCCCTTGCTCACCTAAGCAAATCTCTAACGTGGCAGTATCATTCCAGCCCTGCTATGGCTCTTTTCATCTTTTCCATTGCTCATCCTCAATGTTATGTTTAAATAGGCTTCTCATTCTGTGAAGCTCTTCTTTATACTGTATAAGCAATGCTGATCTCTCTAATGTTCCGCTTTCTAAATGAAAGGTGTAATTTTTGTGATAAATCTGTGATCTTTGAAAATGACAACTAAACTCTTTTTCTCTATCTGAACTTTTTAAGACTGCTGATATAGTTTTATGAAAGAAAAATCAGTTATAATTAAAAAAATGAATCTGTGATAAAAAAAAAATTGTTTTTTTTGTGACAATTGGGATATACAATATGTCAAATGCTGCTGAAGAGGCTCAAACAAAAACAACTACTGATGATGACATTGAGGAATTCACTTCCTTGGAGTATGAAGAAGACTGTTTCTACGCTCTAGTAACTAAATCTGAAACTCCAAGTTTTGACATTGATGATAATGACTGGGCTGAAGAAAATGGATCAATGTTTGTTCTTGTAGATGAGGAAGAATTTGATACACCTCAAGCAGATATTCCAGATCCATGCACAATAGAAACTGAGTTTTATGAAAAAAAATTAGGGAAAAACAAATTTATCAGAGCTGTTCGAGTTAAATTTCAAGATTTATCAAAACCATATCTTGCTAAAATAACAAGTCAAAGAAATTATTCCAAATTTTTACAACTTGTTAATGGAGGTGTGTATTTATTGTATATGCATTGTCTTTAAAAAATCACTTTATAGTTAGGTCTGAAACAGATATATATATATATATATATATATATATATATATATATATATATATATATATATATATATAAATAATAGATCAAAATCATTGGAATTGTGAATTTGGTATAAAATCACTAGACTGATTTGGATTATAAGAAATCAATAACACAAATGAGATAACACAAAATTAGACATCTAATCAAAGCTATAGGGAAGTGGTAGGAAAGTTTATTGGACATATCACAAAGCACTTATGTTTAAACTGAAATCCTTAGTTTCACCTCAGATATATTTGAGAAACAAAGGACTTTTATAATATTTGTCTAATTTGCAAAGTAATTCTAAATAATATTGCATTATTAAATACCTTATGTTTTATAAAAGAGAACTTGTGGTTTCTCATTTAAGGGTAAATTTAGTGATATATATATATATATATATAGTTGCTCAAAGTAAACTCTTATTGGATTTTATGTATTTATTTTATTAATATATTAATATTCATTTAGAGTAAAAGGAATAACTTTGTTTCTTACTCCTCAATAACAGATGTGATAATTGGTAGTTGGTACTTTATTTAAAAACTTTATTGAAATGATTAATTTTTGTTATATTTTAACTTTTTCAGAACAACCTCACGGTGACATGTCACCAGATTCTGGAATTAATGAGCTGTCTGGCTTGAGCCCAGAAGAACAGGAGAGGCAGAAGCAAGAATGGGCTCAGGAGCTTACCAAGGTGAGTGTCTTACCCCAGTCTCATTCAGTAGCATTGACTGTTTTAATTGAAAGTTTACATCTATATTTAAAATATATATATATATATTAAGTCATTCCTTATAGACTCCATTTCAGCCAGTTTTGCTTGTAATAAATCTGATTATAGTCCAATATAATTTTATTCCATGTCATTATTTTTAGCAGGTTTTCCTGATGGGAATTTAGCGAATTTATCATTGAATATCATTCATTTTTATGGAGCTATCCATACAGTCAATTGTGTTCTCATTAAAGGACTTTCCCACAAAAAACTTACTAGAAGGCTTAAAATGAAATAAAAAATGACTTATTTAATTATTACAGTAATGCTTCCTCAATGTTATATCAGTGCTTGTTGCCACTTCATCCCCTTTCACTATTCTTACTGCATTCCGGGCAGCCAGTCATAATGTTAATGATGAATAGCAATTGACTCTATCAGAGATCTTAATTTTATTATTAATTGTATATTTTATGCTGCTATAGTATGTGTGTGTGTGTGCGTGCGTGAGTGCGTGTGTGTGTGCGTGATTGCGTGCGTGTATATATATAAACAAGAACAACCTTATTATACCAAATATAAACTTACCATAATGCTGGCGGGTGTTCACTCATAATTCATATAGTATGGGCCTATAGTAAGTTAGCTAGCGAGTTGCATGAATACCTTCCTATAAGAATTTACATTCTGGACAACTGAGTTATTGTGTTGTATTTGATTAGAGTTATGCTGAATGGAAATAGCTTTAAACTAATTTTGATTAAGAAATTTCAAAGGTTTAAACTTCGGTAAAGTGTCTCAATCTATTGATAACTTGTTTAGAAAAGTCCTTGATATTGTCTTGAGTGATGTATCTCAATGACCCAAAATTGAACATCGAGTTGAATTTTAAGGCCAATTAAGTGTTAATGGCTAATTTTCTTCATAAATGGGAACTTCAAAAAAATTGCTATTCTATGAAACACATGGTTGCTATTTTTTTTTTTTTAGTTAGTAGAAATCAAGGTATTACACATAACTAATTTTATTAAACTTATAAATAAGTTAGAGTAACGGAAATATGTTTTTTTTTTACTTTACCAAAAAAAAAACCATTGCGATTTTGAAATTCGATTAATACAATACAATCCCTAAAATTAAATTTTATTTTTAACTATATTAAGAAATCGTGGATAAAGGTGAGATATGGAGAACCAATGTTCCACTATTTTACACTATGGCTATCTTTTTTTATTACCTTAAAACTGGTCTTATAGAAGATGATGATTATATTTTCTTTATTATTTGGTTGAACGAACAATAAATAAGTTATCTGTAAACATCTGGCAGTAAAGGAATTTGGTTTATGGTGGTATTCTTTGATTGCTTACCAATTTCATTTTAAGTGTCATTAAGCGTATTCAATCTTTTGTTGCGAATACCATTTTGAATTTTCTTTGTCTGTGAATCTGTGTGTAACTATAGTATATTAATCCGATGTTTTTATTATTTTAATCATATACCATTTTGAAATGACTGGCACTCATAGAATTGCTTTGTAACTACTTAAGATATATTATGAATATTATTTGATGTTTTAATAGTTCTCCATAAAAAACTTCTGAATTGGGCCTGAATGCTTAATTGTCCATAATTTAACAATGTATATCAGGAGTTTAATGCCTTTTCAGAAATTTTAATTATCTTCTATGTTTTATAAATTTGTTTTAACTTTTCTGTTCAGGTGGAGGAAGAAATTCAAACTTTAAGGCATGTTCTTGCATCAAAGGTTAAAGTTTCTCAGGAACTGAAGCGTAAACTGGGCTTCAGTGTGTGGCGTGAATTCCAGGATGACATGAGCCAAGGGATTAAGAATGTAAAAGAGTCTAATGTGTAAGCATATCGTTACTAATGTAAATTTCTTTTTAACAGTGATATGTATAAACCTCAATTCCTTTTTTTTTTGGTATGCAGTTCAATTTAGTTCCAGAGCCTATCCTTTAGAAGCATGTAGCTAGTTAAAAAATCCTAATTGCTGAAATATTTTTTGCTTTTGAATTTTTAATTATATATGACGGTTATATTTAACATTCAACTAAGTTAGCACATTTTAAACGTAACTAAAATATTAGTAAATGAAAATTGTTTGCTCAATAGCCTATGAAGGGCAAGACCTGCCATACAGATTTAGTGGGAAATCAAGTGGCCAGTCTCACTCTGTCGTAAAATCTGAGCCACTACAAACCAAATACTGCTTCTTCTTTATTTATATTGCTACTCAATTGCTTCATGATGTTGATCAGATATAAGTGTAATTTTAAAGCTGGCAACCCGAAAACTTAATAGAATTCCATGAGCAATCGCCTGCATCTCTTCTACAGAAATTGAGTGCATCTACTGTTGCCTAACCCACACAGATATTAATTACTTTCTTATTTCTAGGTGATATAGTCCGGAGGTATGATCCTCCAATTTTTGACCTCTAGCCTTTGTAGGTGCCCTTAGGTGTCCTCTCTGCCCAGAACTACCCCTCTTTCTCACCCTACCTTATATCATATTTTCCTTATCAATCTGTTGAGTTCCATTCTCATGATGTGCCAAAATCAGTCCAATATGCCTTTCTTAATAGCATATATGGTATCAGTTGGGCATTGCTTAGGATTCATTATCTGTTCTGCACTTTCACTCTTTGAAATATCTTTTTCAGTGCTCTTTTTTCCACCTCAGACTATAAGATTCCCTTCGTGTGAATTTACTTTTCACAGACAAAACTTATTTCTGTTGTAATGGTTGGCCTCTAGACTGAGAAAAAAAAAATTACCTTTTTTCAGTCCAGTTCAAATCACTGCAGAGAGATTAATTTGTTGTACCTGATAATAGTAGCCCACGTGTAACTGAAACCATTGCTGTGTTAAATAAACATCTTTCTACAGAAATACTATTTCTATTCCTGTACCCCGTGTCACATGTATATAGCTTTTTGTTCTATCTCTCAAGTTCTAGAAGTACTCTTCATCTCCCTTTCATGTCCTTGTTAATGTCATAGAGTATATAATAAGTGCAAATTTAAGAACTTGTTTACCAGTTGACAACACTAATTGTTTTGAAACAAAGAATAATTTGTGGGTGGGTGAAGTACTGTGGCACCATGTATTGGGGACTTCTGTGCCAGGAGTCCTAGGCTCAAATCCAAAGATTTTACATTAAATTTTATTTTCCTGAGCAGCTAGCTTTTAAAGTTGGATTATTCTCCATACTTATATGAACTCTTCCTTAATTGGAGGCTATTGAGTAGCGGCTTGAATATAGGAGGTACCGGTTCGGAATAAGCTACCAAATATATAGAAGTAGTGAACGTTGGTCTCTAATGTCACTAACAGGATTATATGAACAACATGACTTTCCCCCATTTGTCCTAGGCCACTATGTTAAAATTAATAAAATCGTAGACATTGATTATTAAAAAGATTGATCATAATAAAATTTATATATATATATATATATATATATATATATATATATATATATATATATATTAAACTATTATGAAGTTTTCAATAATGCGAAATGATTGGATGGAAATGAAACTTTTTTAGGATTGTGTATTGACATTAGCAGAGAGCTTGTTTATTTCCTATCTATAAATATTTGTATGAAACCCAAACGCTTCACTGTTTTGTAATTAGATCTTTAGTATGAGGTTTAAGGGATTAAATGATTTTTTGAAGTTTGACATTTTTATAATACTTCCAATTAATTTGAAAAATTAATTCTAAACATAATTTATAAAGGAATATGGTGTAGGTGTGTTTGTGCATGCGCAATGTATATAGGCTCATATATTTATTTATGATTAAATCAATATTACTAAGGTGTTTAAGACTGTTTCAAATTCTACGACGTTTGTATTTTTTTGCATTTCCTAAGCTGGAGCCCCTCTATTAATTTTGTGCAGAGGGTTATTTTGAGCAAGGCTAACCCTATTTTCCATAATACAGTTTAGAGAAAATATTAGAAATATGTGTTCCAACTCCTGGGCTCAGTGCACATCTTAGTTCAAAGTTGAAATCTTAGTGCATTCAACTTTAATGTTTAACTCATTCTTTTTAAGTTTAAGCACATTTCCCTCTTTGATATATTCTTTCGCTTTTATTTTATTATTTTTGCACTTCTTTTTTGTAAATAGCTTTATACTTTAGTTTTGATTTCATTTTTTTTCTTTTTAATCTTAATAGTTACCAGGTTGTGGAAGAGAAGGTTGGTCAAATTGGCAAAGCAGTTGCTGAAGCACCAATGTAAGTTTGCTTTTATGCAGCATGCCTTTCTTCTTCACTAGTTTTCATATACGTTTTCAAAGAATGTTTTTATTATATACATTTTAATTGTATTATTACATACACTTTTCTGTTTTAAAAGAGACAATTTTACTAAAATTTTCAAATTTTATGCATGAAGATTTAACTTGATTCTCTTCAAAACTTTAAAATAGGGATTGATCTAACATATAATTTGACTGTTGCAATTCTTCAACTAATAAAAAAAGTTGGTTTTATGTTTAATCACTTTTGTATTGACTGGGGAGAAAGGGGGAGGCAAGAGTTAAAGCCCTGGAGCTGCTGTGCTAGGGGCTCCAAGTTCAAATCTCGGGATGACACTTTTATATAATAATAAATTTTATTTTACTTCCAGGAGTAGAGGTTGGACTTATATTTGTTCCCACTCATCATAGTACAGCTTATTGAGTAGCTACTTGAATAATGAAGTAGATGGCACGCTGAAGCTGACCATGACCTCTCACCAAATCCCTCCTACAGGCCTTCACCTGCACCATAAAGGGAACTTTGTGGTCTGAAATGTCAAAACCCAGAATCTAGCTGATTTGGCATGGAATAAGCTTGTAGGAGACTAATTTTCTTGGACTATCACTAATAGTGGGCATCGTAATTGGTCCAGATTTAATTTAAAACATCATTTTTCCACATGCCTCTTGTATTTTCTAACATATAACTATAATTATAATCATTTTTGCTTTTTCAGATTATGATATATTTTTATGAAATATATTTTTATTTATTGTTTCATTTGTTCTTTTCAGATATCAGAAAACCGAATCTGTGATAAAGGCAACAACGGAAAAAACTTCTTCTATTCTTGGTGGTCTTGGTTCGGGTATTACTACAAAAATAGGGCAGCTCAAAAATTCTGAATCATTTCGTTCATTTGAGGAACGTGTAGGAAGTGCATATGAGAATGTGAAAGTAAGCTCTTATTTTTTAAATAGTATTGTTAATAAATATTTATTTTATTACTCACAAGCACCTAAACCATTGTTTGGTTTTGCTAGAGTAATGCATTCACTTTCAGTTATCTGTTAAACAAATAACAAAAAGTGAATTATTTGAATCTAAAAAAATTAAATTTTTACAGGATATTTCATTATATTTTTGGAAGTAGATAAATTTCAACTTTACGAACAATTCATCATGGAAATTAACTACATTCTCTCTTATTGGGTGGTAATAAATCAAATTTATTTTGTTTTCTAACAGAAAAATATATATATTGTTGTCCCATTAATTTCTGTTCAAAATTGGTATGTTTTGGTGAATAGGCTGCATTAATAATGCTTATTTTTCTTTCTTACTCTCCCTAATGAAATTGATTTAATTGAGGTTGATATATCCGGGGTTGATGTTTAGAAACATATGATTGTCATCGATATTCTCACTAACAGGTTGCCAATGTCCTTTTTCATTGAAATATTTGTTTTGAGTCATATGTGACTTACACCTGACTTTTATTACCCATTAAACTAACTTAAAATGTCTTTCTGTCCATCATTAAAACAGATGGATGGAATAGAAATGTATATTTGATTTTTAGATGGATTCTATTTGTAATAATACCCAATGTTTCATACTGTTAAAGTAATGGATTTTCACCCGTACTATTAGTTTAATTAACACAGCATTATACTTAAATGCAATTTAACATTATTAATTTGAAAGTTTTGTGTGGCTTAGTAGTAGTAGCGCTAACATAAATGTCCATCAAATGCAAGTAGGGCTCACTCATTAAGCAGTCCTAACTGCACTACTAATTTCATTCACTAAACACCAGAAGAATCATGATAATAAGGTTGTTAGGCATTAACTTTATTTATATACTTACACCATATTCTGCCCCCCCCCCCTTCTACTCATTTGTTTTACTTAAGAGAATATATGGTTAGATTAGATCACAAATGTGGCCCTGCATGAGCGACTTATTTTATACCAAAGCCCTGAGATGGTCATTCATAAAGGACAAAATCCTTCCACATCAGGAGAAATCTCCCTACAGAAATATTTTGACCCATCATTGGACAGTGCACTCATATCACAACAGAAATATTTTGACCCATCATTGGACAGTGCACTCATATCACAACAGAAATATTTTGACCCATCATTGGACAGTGCACTCATATCACAGTACCTTTACCAAAAGCAAAATTAATGTTTCTTGCCGTGTCAACCAAGTTTGAATGCTTCTAGAGAAATTACATAATTATCATACTTTTATGTCTTTGTAAATTAGTACCAAGTAGGTAAAAGATTCAATGGGAATTAAAACTTGTTATTTTAGATGAATATTAGTTTGTGTTAACATCCATTGAAAATGATTATATATCAAACACAAAATATATAATATATTAAGGTATGAAATTTAGAAACATGTGAAATCCTGCATTATTGTCCTGGCAACCTGGAGCTTTGATAAAAATGCATTATTATTATCTGGTCCTGCTCTTCTTTCTTCTTTTAATATAGCTGTTAGTACAATATAGTATGTTTTTACTAACTTAATTCAGCTCCTTAAGTTACAAATATGATATACTGACAAATGCTAATAAAAAAAAAAGAGTCCATTAATTCACCATTGAACCCATGATAACTTCTCCTGAGTTCAATCTTTATTTTTGTTTTTTTCCAAATCTTATTTACCCTACCATGTGATTTTTAATATATTTTCTATATAGGAGAAAATTATTACTAACTGCTGGAACATGAACCATTGCTCTACCAACTGAACTCTATATTTGCATGACAGCGAATTTCCTCTTGTATGAAAAAAAAAATATTAATAATAGTAATATTCCATTAATAACATTAATTAATAAAAATATACTATGACTACTCTTTTGGTAAGCAAAAGCCAGTACTTTTGTTGTACCAACATCATGGAACAGACTTCCTCAGGCATTCATGGTGACATTAAAAAGATTTATCTACTCCATTGCTGTGTCTTGTCTTGAAATAAAAGAGAGGTGTTTGGAAATAAAAGAAAGAGGTGTTGGTAGTTTTTCTGCTTTATAATTTCATAACAACCATAAATTGGCCCGGTAAAGGCGTCATCTTTTTTTTTTTTTTTCATTCACTCGAGCGTAAAAAAAACAAAACAAAAAAAAAAACATAAATATTAGTAGCAAAGTTTACATTTTATACTCATACTTACATTTTTTTTTTTTTTTTTACTAATCCTTCAAAGGCATGCTGCTCATTGTTTTTTTGCATGTGTTAATAACATATCTAACAGCAGTTGCAATTTTTATAAACAGTGTTTTATTTTTGAAAGTGTGTTTGCACATTTGTGTGTGTGTGTGTGTGTATGTATATATATACCAATCTGAGATTCCATGACTATGAAATTCTAATATATATATTCAGTCAGTAGAGACGAAAATAAAATCAGCAGGCCCCCTACCTACATAAATTCACTAATTAAAACATTTATAATACCTACATTTTTCTTAACTTTTTATTTTTGTTGGAATAAGGCTCAAATTTCATAATGTTTAATAATATATATTTTTATGGTTTAATAGCTATTTAAAATTCCATTTTTACAGAGACTAGGAAAAGGGCATATGTCTGCAGAGAAGGTTTAATTGAAGAGTTTTTGTTTCTTCTTAAATCTAACAATGTATTTATTTGTTGAAATAAATTTATTTTTTTGACCATATGTTTTATTAATTCATTGCTATATTATGGTTTACAGCAAAATTAATTGAATATATGAGTCTGATAAGTATCTGCATTCTATTTAACATTTTTTTGAGAGTACCACTAGTTGATAATAGGAATACTGATAGGTACCTGTTGACAAAACAGGACAAAGTCCTCATACTATCTGATAATAAAGAGTCATGGCACCTCTGTACCCTTCACTTTTCATTTAGTTGCTACCCTATACATTGTGTAGCCATCCGAAATGTGGCAACAATGCAGGAGGCACCTAGCCATTACAGCCTACACCTTTCCAACACCTCTCTGGAAACTGAGGATTCGCTACGATGGTTTAGCGATCCTATGGAAGGGACAGTCTCTACTAACCAGCTCCCACACGAAGAACACATGTACCAGTTTCCTGGCCTGTATGTCTTCGGGCTTTGAACACACGACCACTATGTCTATGACCGGCAGTGAAGGCAAGCCTCCACTCCGGATTCCACCCAGCCCGTAGTTCATATTGAGTAAGCCGCTAGAAACTTACCCCATTAAGGCCGGAATGATCCCCGGCCCGGAACAGCAAAGCCGACTAAGGACCTACTGTTCCTACGGTTCCCCTACCCAAGAGCTACACAGCGGGGGCTTACTGCTGCCCTTGGGGAGGGCCGGCGCCGCACCGGAGATCCTATACAGTGCTATGCTACCCTATACAGTCTACACTTTTGAGGCCAAATACATTTTTCTGTATTCTGCTGGCTTGCTTCGCCTGAGTTGTATTCACAATAATAGTGAAATCAGCCATTTTCACCCTAGAAAATCCCATTAAAATAAAATAACTAAATTGTTGAAAAATACTGTGGCACGATTATTAAGCTCCATTATATATAGAATCACCATTGAATTGTGGGTGGTTGGTTGGTAAAAGTAAAAGTCTAGTTTTCAATTAGTGTACATTAGGTTATTGAAAATTACCTGGTATTGAAAAACTGTGTTAGTAAACCAGTGTGTAAGAGAGGAGATAATTCATATTTTCAATAATTAAAAAAGTATTGCCTTGTTAAGGGTCATAATGCTATATTGAACTTTAGTTATTCAGAATATAAGCAACATTATGTTTTTAATATTTTATAAATAAATTTAACATATACAAATTATTATTATAATATATACTTATTTCATTTTAACAGCAATTTAAATAAAACTGTCATTGCATAAATAATGGTAAATATTTAACATTTATCAAGGGAATGAATAGTATTACTTTTAAAAAAGTAGTCAAAATGAGAAATGTAAATTTAAACGAATCAAAAATATAAATGTTGAAATTTATGTTATTTAACTCAGTTCTCTATCAACTACTATATATCAGTAGTGATATATTGGCTTGGCATGGAACAGATATGGTCCCCATAGTTTCTATTAACCTGAATTAGGCTCTGATCTCTATATTGTGAGATATTTATATGGAATAACTGCAGATTTTAATTTAATTTTTATTTCTAAGGGCTTAAGAATTTTAAAAAAATATAGATTTGTTTACTTATTTTGGGTGAATTGTAAATTCTACTAAGATGTAACCAGGTGTCTGAGCAAGTTGAAGGAATTGCTATCTATGTTATCTTACATCAGAATCCGACTTGTGGCTACCTTTTTATGTTTCTAAACTTAGGGAGTACATCCTTGTAGATCAACTAACTAATTACATTTTCCATGTAATGCAAGGCCTAGACACCAGGCTGAATATAGCTTTTCAGAGGGTTTAGGAAATGAAGAGATGATGTGTGGTCAATAACATTCTCAATAGAGGTTTTGTACAGTACCATCACAATTTAGTTGAGATATTCTGTTAGAGGTTCCTTACTTTATGGAATTCTCATGCTCTTAAAATGAAAAACTTTTTCACCTTGTCCTGATGGAATGGCATCGAGAGATTGGGATTGTACTTCTATCATTTTAAGTGGTAGATTATTTTCATTCTTAGGGAAGATGATACCAAAGCAGGCAAGTAATTATAGATTATCTACAGTTGCTTCTGTTCCTCTCGGACATCTACATAATAAGCTTAGCCATGAGCCTGACAGGATTGGATCTCCCTGATACTGGAAAGTATGCTTTTATTAATGCTTATAATAAGGCTGAGAATTCCATGATTCACTGATCAGGGGGGCACATCCTACATTTACCACATTTTTTCTCTGTTTATTGCTAAGGTATTAGCAATATAATTGTGACAGAAGTATCATTAACAAGAGAGGCTGTCTCCCATCCACATTCACAGAATATGTGATGTGGTCTATGGTTATGGATTTATTGATGAATGGGTTGGTTGGTCTTAATTGTTTGTGAGTGGGATTAGGCAGGAAAACATCTTCTATCTGCCTCTTGGTGGATTAGATTCTACATGTAGGTCCAAGAGTGTTTTATTTTGTAAGAGCAAAACTTTCCTCCCTGGCATTTGCTGATCACCTCAGAGGTGATAGTGTAGTAGCCTCTTTTGTTTACTGAGCCTGACGGTAAAGAAAGTTCTCTTCCAAGTATAGGAATTGAGCCCATGCCTCAAATTAGATTTTTTTATCGTGTAAACTTTCAACGAATCACATTCCAAATTTTGTAGAAACCAATACCCTCAAAAATTTATATTTTGATCATAGGCATAGACTCGTGGGAAGTTTCACGCACCACCACCGAGTATCATTTTAAGTCCTCCTCTCCTACCAATAATCTGATGTATTAAAAAAGAAAGAAAAAGAAATCAATAATAAATTTAAACTAAACCAATTAAAGTTGATGAGCTGGATAGGCCTAGAAATAAGAACAATTTAATTCTAGACTAGATTTAACATAAATATACGGTATGGTAGTATTGTTTGTTTTATAGTAGTTATGCTGATACATTCAAATGTTTTTTTAAACTCATTTTTTCTGGTCCATCTCCCAATCAAAACAGGATGTCTGTGCCTGTGATCATTAGATTTTGAAGACATTTAGAGGACTTTTATGGAGTAACTATTACTCATGTTATTCGTTTTCATACATTTCAACCTGGTAAGAAGTCATGTTTGCTGCATTTTTTAAATTTGAATTTGTGAAGGTTATGTAAATTTGTATGTAAAAATTGATATTAGTTTGTTATAATATGATATTATATAATATTGTTTATGCGCAGACGAAGGTGTCTACCTCCCGGTCTAGCTCAATGCAGAGCTTTGATGATGCCCTGCGAGATGCAGAGAGAGAAATGGGGAGGAAGGTATCGTCACCCGTCTCTACACCTACAATAAATGAAGAGCGTCCGTCCTAAATTATCTTTATTTACCAGAAAAGTGTCTTGGCCTCTCACCTTACTCATAAGATGTTTAAAAGTTCTATCCCACTTATGTGGCACTAATTTGCAGCGGTTTTGTGCATGTCTGACAACTTTTAAATATAGCCAGAATATCTATCACATGATGGAATTGCTTTATCGTGCGAATTGTATGCCCCTCTATGTTTCTTAGCTTTGTGTATTGATAATATATAACCTATGATATTTCCATGTGATGGTTACAAAAGTCTGCTGTATGAATTGTGCCTACACTCCCTCTTTTTGATGTTTCTGAGTCAATTCTTGCTTTCTTTTCAATCATAATATCTAGGCTACATAATAATACATATATAAATATATATTTTCTATAAGCTAAGAAAGTACTTCAATTCCATAATTTTTGTTGGTATTATAATTAATATTAATTTTACGCTATGTTATTTGTTAAATTGTAGATCTTACTCCTATTTTTTATTGTTTAAATTTATTTTATTTATTATAATGAAGAACTTTATTGCACTTTAATGTTATATTTTGGTGTATAAGTGTATTTTATGTACTAAATTAAAAACATCCAATATTACTTTATTTCAGTTATTCCTTTTAGTGCCTTCTTTTCTATACATAAAGAGTATTCAAATGAAACTATTTAAAAATAGAGTGGTTCTTGAAACATCTAATTTAGCCGTAAGGTTACCACTGTTTTATACAAAGAGACCCATTATCAATTGTAATGTTGACTTCCTCGAATAAGCAATCAAAAAAATAAAGGTGGTAGCATATCTTCGGCTAAGAAAGAAAACATGGTATCTCACATTTCAAAACTTTTTTTTAATAAGATATTTAAAGAAATGAATATATTTTAATTTCCTACCACACTTATATTGGTTTAAAATCTATTTTTTCTATTACCACCTTCAAAAATTTTGTTATAGTTAGATATGAGGTTTTCATTCTAAACTGTAGATATGCAATTGTCTTATACAGTTTATGGTGAATGCTGATAACAGCTAGATATATTACTATTTATTAACTTCCACTTTTGCTACTATGGCTAATTGGGACGGGCTACCACTTTTTCTAGCCAGGGTGGGGCAAGAATCTTATTTTATATATATATTACTGACCATATATTATTTATGATCGTTTTTTGAGCCATAGGGTCAGAAAATAGAACAATTTCTTCAGATTGTCATTTCTTGGGGATAAAATAAATGACAATCTGAAGTAATTGTTCTATTTTCTGACCTTATGGCTCAAAAAATGTTCATAAATAATAAATGATCAGTAAAAAAAAAATGTAGTGTATATATATTATATTACTGCCTGGTGGCCAAGTTCATTATAGTAGGGCAAAACTAATGAAAAAGAAAGATTGAGAGAAGACAGGTAGTCATGTCAATTCAGTGGGTTTTATGGTTGTGGCACTCGTGGGAAAGAGTAATGGAGTAGAGCTTGGAATGCGGAATGGTTGCTCGAACAGCATGCTTCCTATGCCCTCATTAATAGCCCTTTACTTAGAATGCTTCTCCAGGAAGATAGGCACAGATCCATATCCTGATGATGAGACACCCAAATTCCACAAGAGAGGAGAATAAAGAGTTATTGTCTTAACCCTTTAATTGCACAATTAAAGGGTTAAGGTGCTATTATGTTAGTTGCTTGTTATATCAACATATCAGCTCATTGCTTCTTCTGACACCTACGTTACTGATAAATATTTAGTGTTGTTCTGAGAGTTGAAATATAATATTCTTTTGGGAAGAAGGAGGTTGATTGATTATATACAAAATGCCCATTCTAAATTTTTATCTTAGGATATTAATATAAGTTAATACAAAGCTTACTTGGAGAAGAAATGAATACTGAACTGGTGCAACCAATAAATTATTTATTGGAGAACTAATATCCATTATATATTTTGATGGAGGTATGGGGCAAAAAAATAAAAATTTTCATTGAAATAAATCATGCCTTTATTCTACATAACGAATTCATGAAAAATAAAATGTTTGATTCATTATTTAAATTTCATTGAAAGCAATATGTACACATTCCAGAGCATTTAAGGCAAAAGGAGCCCCCTTTTAAGAGACCTTATTTTTTTTTTTTTTTTAAATATGTGAAACAAAGAAAAAGTTTTACAAAAAGCTTACACCCAGTTTTCTTGGCTGCCGGCTGCATGTTGATCCTGGGAAGGCTTCCTTCCTCCTTTTATAATAGACTATGTAGAGTTGAGGTAAGTGGCAAAAAATGTTTTAAGTCAGTAGCCGGAATTCCCTTCAAAACATTGAAGATTCTGCTAACTACCGAGAATGATCTAGGAGACTTTTCATAATGTATTAAGGTACCTCAACTTTTTCATTTATTTTAAGTTAATCTGGTGTCATTCTTCATGTTCTAAGTAGAAAGGACAAAAAAAGGTTCAAAGAACAATAAATCATTTATTTGTACATTCTCATTACCAACTCTTTTATTAGACTATATTGACATTAATTCCAATTTTAGTGAATCAAGGGATTTCATCTTTAAATGCTTATTTATGCTGTAAATACTTTTTTAAAAAAAAAAAAAAAAAAAAAATGAACAAAAAGTTTTAAGTATGGATAAATGGTGAACTATCTGAAAAACAACAATAGCCAACCTAAAAATAGTTTAGGAGAATACTTTAAAACCTAGGTTTGTATTGTATTTATAGTTTCTAAAAAAAATATTAATGTTTGAGGTATTTCTTAGTGATAATTATTAATAAAACTTTCCTTTATTTTAATATCGCTCAGGTGGACAATTCATTTGCTCTAAAAAAGTATATATTTTCAATAAGACCTAATGTTATTGTTTCCTTAAAAAAAAAAAAAAGAAAAAAAAAAAGAAAAAAGAAAATTGTGTCACTTGGAAGTAAAAACTGAATGGAGCTATGCTTCTAATTGAAGGTACCCAGGCCTGCTAATTAGTCATCGTTGTTACGTGGAATATCTTTGTCATTATTCAAGTATGGTTGCAGGATGTTACAGAGTACCTTTTTATAAAGAACAGATGAAGGTATGTTATAAATAATGATCAGTGTAAAACTTCATTTACAGGAGGTATTATATGAGCAACACTTACTTTATTTACTTATAATCCAATAGATACAACACACTATGCTATGCTGCAACTAATATTAACATTTTATTTAGAAAAAAAAAGTACCAGTACAGATTAACATAAATGAGGATACGATAATTGAATGTTACTGAAAAAATATTAAATAAAAAAGATATAAATGATTTTATTATTTAATAAGGTAATTATCACTTTTTCAATATGCAGTCATAGGAAAAAGAGGAATATAGACAGGATAACTGGATGGGAAGAGTACAATTTTGCCACACAAAATGACGGCTTAACCCATAGCAAAAAAAATAGCCATGAATCAACATAACTTTCAAAAACAAAAATGGAAGCTTTAGAAAAAAATGTTTTAACCGCAAATCACCCTTCTTCAACATAGTTCACCAAAATAAATAACCTTGAGAGCTTCAAATTTTCTTCGCTCTAACTTCATGAAGCGAGAAGATCTGGCAAACTTCTGAGCTTCGCAAGACTTGATTTTTTTCCCCCACAAAACAATTTTTTTTCCCTCAAAACTAACATTTTCCTCTTTTTTCTATTCTCATTTCATATTCATCCATTCCTTCTTCGTAAATAACCTTATAAAAGAAAAGAAATAAGTTAGTTTGAATAAGAAGTTCTAATGGAAGGTTTTTGATTTTGCATCATAGGAACTAATTAAAATAAAAAAATAAACCAAAGCAAAGCTTGATAATAAGAAGTTTATAATGTGTGAAATAATTATCATAGGTTACTTTAAGGTAATTTAATAAAATAACTACAGATAAGAATATTTCTCAGGAGAATTAACATTTATTTCAAAACTAATTATTTAATGTTTAATTACTGGTATAAATTGTAGGAAAATATCACGTATTTATAAGTGCACCAAAATGTTAAATTTTTTAATTCTGTACTTGTAAGAAACTATTCCCCCATGAAAAAAAGTTGTTTAAGGATCATGTGCTAAACAATTTAATGTATATATTAATATAAATAAATGTACTAGTTAAATTTCATTGTTATTTATTATTTTCTTTGGATTATTAAGATAAGTTTCAATAATTATTTATTGCTTTGAGACGATAAAAATAACATAAGTAGACACTGAGGAAAGTATTTAATGAATTGGAAGTGAAAAGCAAGTGGAAAAAATGTCAATAGAATCATGATTTTGGTACAATGCATTGTACATGGTACAGTACGTACATTGTCTCCTAGTGACAAGATTAGGAAACTGCAAATTTAAGTGCTTACTGCTATAGGACAAAAGTAAGTTTGTTAAAAAGACAGGCTTCATTTAAACTAGCACTATTAAATTAAACACAAACTCTGATGATAATTCTAATAAAATTAGTTAAAACTATTCTTCGGAGTGAATAGAAAATTTTATTTAGAAAAATAAAATAAAACATATTTTATTCTAATAAAAACCTGGAAAGTTCAAGGAAGACAAGCTTTTCAACCAATTTTAATAAAATGGCTCATTTATTTAATAAAATGACAAAAAAATTTACAAAATAATTACAAATAGTCAACTAATAATTGAAACATATTGGGGTAATAATAGTGCAAATTATGTTTGGTAATGACTACGTTCCCCTAGTGGGATAGGAAATTTCAGTCAAGATTTAATAAATCAAAAAGTGCTTCAAAATAATTCAATATCAGCCAAATAAGAAAGTGAGTGTCATAAAGTAATATGACAAGGATGAAAATATTAAATTTCATCTATAATACATGAAATAATTTTGAAATGAAATAATAAAATAACACATTACACAGGTACAAAATACATTTTATTTTCCAGAGAAATTAAAATGGCTTAGATCAGCTGAGGGTAGAAAAAAAAAAGAAAATGGAAAAAATACATAAATTCTTTAAACTATTTCACACAATACAGCAGAAAAATATATGTATTCACAGAGGAGAAGGTGCCATTCAGTCAAATATAAAAAGGTGGCCAAAGTTGAAAATGTATAACTCCTTAGGCGTTTGAATGGTCAAAGCTAAGGGACTTTCTTGGTATCACATCTCAAATGAGAATGTATTTAGTGTTATTAGGTCATTTGCACACTTAATCCTATTACTTATTATTTTGCTTAGTATCGCCCTGGAAAAGAAAAAAAAATATTGCTAGAAGTTTCTATTTAGAACAAAAAAACGTTAAATTAATAAAAATAAATAAGACATATGTAATTTGATTGGAGAGCTCATCAGGTACTTAATAAAACAAAACATTTCTAGAACTTGTATCCCTAAAATAATTACATATTTGTGATAAGAAAGAAACACACCAAATAAATACAAAGTAAACATATGATGATTTCCATTTTAGAAGATATTTTTGTTCAGTGCTCACGGCAAGGACTACTCGAATAAAATTATCAATGGCTCACTATGGTAAAATCATATAGTTTCAAGGGTACGGAAAGTACTCTATGTAGTAACATAGGCATGAAATAATTGTTTGTGCTTCTTGGATGGGTGGTATTAAAAGCCATTTGCCAAGATTGAAGAATTTTAGCTGATTTTCATGACGGGAAATAAAACCATGCACTCTTTACGAATTTTGATAAAATTCAACAAATGCCCACTGATCTGGTGAAGCAAAATGAGGAATGTATAGATGTTAATGTAATGTTTGTTGTATCAGTAGTGGTTATAATTTTTGTTTGAACACTGCAAAATTTGATACACAAGCGTTTCATGTAAAACTCAAGATCAAATTTCCTAATGACTGAAACCAAACAGAAGAGAGGGGGTGGTGTTAGAGGGAATCAAAATATTTCTGTAATTATGATTTCGAATGAGAGAATTGTTATAGCCAATCATGTTGCAAATTCAATATACTACATTTTTTTCTCTAGGTTGAATATTACCATAGATGTTAGTATTTTTTTAGTTTTTCCTTCAGTAAATCCCTACTCCTACTCTGAAAATGAAAACATAAGCATTCATGATGGTTTTAATTTATTAGTGTACGAGGGTATTATTTGGCTTTCCAACTTGCATGGCAGTTGTTGGAACAAGGTCACCATCAAACATCCTTCATACCTCACATGAAGCATGAGCAATTTAAAATTCATCGGCCAATAACTTCTTTTATATATAATGTTCACTGTTTTCCATGTATTATCAAACTATCTACATCGGACAATTTTTAGGAGGGGGGAGGCTGCAAGAAGGAACCAAATATGTATGGGGTGACAAAGCAAGTACTTAACTCAAAGTAATAATACAACAATAATGACCCATCGTTATTTTCATTTAAGACCTCTCTCCCATCATAATAATGTATGCCTTGCTAAGATAGAATGAAAACTATTAATACATAAAAACACATTATGCAACACTAAAGTAGGTTCAATTTATTTGGATTTAACTGATCTTCGCTTCGAATTAAGTATATTCTTGAGCTATTGAGGTTGTATTAATTTTCATTTTGAGCAAGTGGGTCCCTTGCTTTTAATTTTAATTTTTGTTTTACAGGCAAAATCAGAAATGGAGAATGGGTGAGGGTGAGGTCACCAACATCATTTCTGGACGTAGGAAATCTATTTAGTTTATACAGGCACTCATTGAAGTTTTTTTTGTTCGTATTGTTAGGGAATTAGAGAGATTTAAGGATTGCATTTAAATTTGAATGAAAACTAATTAGAAAAACAAGAGAACAATTTAACTTTGAAAAAAAAAAAGACAGCATATTTTCATGAGCCCTTTATCATCTGATTTTTTTAAGCGAAAATACCATTGTTTATTGAAGAAAAAAAAATGTCCCACTTTAAACCATTTTTTGGTATTCATTAAGTTATACCAAAAAGTTTTAAGAAGTTAAAAGATACATCATCTAGTAGGGATGGAATCAAAATTTCAGCCGCAAAAATGTTGACAGGCAATGCAACATATACCACTAACAAATTAGAAAGGCTCTTTTTTTAATTGCGCATTTAAAGAAAGTTGTGAAAACTCGCATCATGTTCACCAATACTTGATTCCCATTATGACAAATTGTAGTTTTAGCTGATATCCCTTAGGAGAAATAAGCTATTGAGATTGTACTTATGAATTTTCAAAAACTTTCCTTAAATGTCCATAGATCCTACTCAGGAGAAGATAAAAATGATGTCTGTTCAAAACTGCGCGTGTATGTGTGTGTGTGTGTATATATATATATATATATATATATATATATATATGTCTGTTAAACCCTTTAGCAGTCACAATTTTTGTTCATCATTAGCAACTTAATATTTAAATGTTTTATGGAATACTAAAGATCAAGTTCATTAATGGTTGAAATCCAATCAGTGGGAGGGGGGAATTTCAAAAATTCTTAATATCTCTGTTATGTGTTGGATTGACAAATTGTATAGAACCAATCTTATTGCAAATGTAATGTTCTATAAATGCTGTTATGTACCTGTTTTCTCTATATTGACTATTAAACAAAGTTTTGGTGGATATTATAATCGATAAGTACCGAAAGTAGCATCTCAACTGAATTAAATTAAGGAAAAGATGTACTTCTTAGGGAGTGTCAAAACTGGAGTAGTTCAGTTATGGGATCCTTAATATAACATCTTAGGCCAAGACTAGAGGTCTCACAAAGCCCATAAAATAAAATGCATCTTTCATAAACAAGACAAAAACAATAATTAAGACACTATACATAATATTTCTTATGTTATTAAATGACCAAAGCATTTGTTAGTTAGCCATCTGAGTCAAGGCATTAGTCTTGAACTCACTAAATAAAATCCTTAGTTCCACCATTGCTAGAAGATTAAATAACATTCATTTTTAGCTACTTCGTTAATCAGGGCGGGCTATCTGAAAATTACCCCAACCTCTTCTAGCAAGGGTGGAACTAAGGAATTCATTTAGTGAGTTCAAGACTAATGCCTTGACTCAGATGGCTAAGCTTTATTTTATAATTATGATAGTTGCAATTTTTTCCGACCAATTTTAGCAGATTTCTCTTAAGGGAAATCAGGTATTGAGACAGACTCATGAAGCGATTTTCGAAAAGTTTCCTCAAATGTCCATCCTACCTAGGATATGTCGAAGATGATGAAAATGAGGTCCGTTCAAAATGATATCTATCTATAAATACACACACACACATATATATCATAACTAAACTCGATATATAAGTGTTTCATACAAAACTAAAGGTCAAGTTCGTTAATGGATGAAATTGAACCAGTGGGAGGGGGATTTAAAGGGGGAGAATTTCAAAAAATCTCTGTTATTATAGGTCGTAATTGTTTAAACAAATTTTATTACAAAAAGTCTGTCACGCAGGGGCTGCGTAAACTAAGCAGATTTCCCATGTGAAGCTATACAATAGAGAAATCTCTATACGAGAGCCGTCTCTCAATACGTTCGTTATTGGCCCACATTTAATAAAAATACAAATATCTCGGTTAATATTCAAGATAGAGAATAAATGTATAGAACAATATTTATAGTAAATTTAATTTGCAATAAGATTGGTTCTATACAATTTTTTGATCCGACGTATGGTAACGGAGATATTTTGAATTTTCAAAAAACCTCCCCTCTAAACCCCCCCTCCCCCTGGTCCGATTTCAGCCATTAACGAACTTGATCTTTCTTTTTACATAAAACGAATAAATATCGAGTTTGGTAATGATTAAACAATAATTGCGACCGCTAGAGCGGTAACAGACAAATATATATATATACAGTTTTGAACGGACCTCATTTTCGTCATCTCCTGGGTAGGATCGATGGACATTTGAAGAAAAATTTCGAAAATCGTGTCATGAGTACAACCTCAATAGCTGATTTCCCTTGAGGGAAATCTGCTAATAAAATGTACTATACATATTGTTATATACATTTATTCTTTATCTTTAGTATTAACGGAGATATTTGCATTTTTTGGTTTTCAGTAAATCGCCACTCCTGCTCATGTCATATTAACAATAAGCTGTTATATATTATGAAAGACATTAATTGAATCTCAAATACCAAGTAATGTTCTCATTGAACTTTTACGTTTTGAGATAAATGCAAATACCTGACGCACCTAGAAAACCTACTTAGTTAAAGCAGCCCCTGCGTGACACATTTATGATAAAATCAAACGTTTATTACCCACTACCAAGTACTTTTTAGGGTCTAACAATTTGAATTTTCAGTTTTAAAGCAATAAGTTACAAGTAATTGTAAATGGGGTAGGTTTTTATTAGTATAGTTCTATTTATGTTTAATTCCTTAAAAGAAATGTTTTTTTTCTAAATACTAAACTATCGTGTTGCTCATTATTAGTGGGTGGCCTGGTGGGTCCTAATTTGCTGGAATTCTATTTAGCATTAGACTCTAGCCTATTATCAACATATATAGTGTTTGAGACTTAAGCACCTTACATGAAATAAATGACTATAAACTGGTATAGTCTTTTGCTTCTCCTATTTCTGTGCCCACCCATGTTTAGCTCAGTGGCCTTCACAGCTATTTGGAGGTCATAACTCCCAAGTTCTAGATATTTTTCAGTCATTTTATTTTGGACCCTTCTAGACATAATTTTCTTAAACTGTCATTAGTTTGGCTTTCTTTGAGGAAAAAAACAACAGTTAAACAGTAGATCTAATTTTATAGTTCCCAAACTTGAAAGGTGCCTTCAGTACCCTTTCAATTTTTAAGGAGGACATTTCATTTCAAGTCGACCGACTAGACATTTTTTTGTGAATCCCTGAAGATTTACCTGAATTGAGTGTGTTAAGAGAACATTAAATAAGAGTTTCAATGATAGTTCTATTAATGTTGGGCTAGCCCAACTAATATGGTAGTAGTGTCTAAATTATCAAAATCATCAACTACCTTAAATTACAGAATGAATCATTGTTCTAGATAAGTTATCAAGCTCTTTTCCAGTGTGAAAACAATGACTCCAGAAGACAGTTTATAACTCGGAATATAGAAGACAAAAATTGCCAAATATATTTTGCAGGATATGTTAGTTAGGACCTTAGTTATATTCAATATCTAAAGACAAACATATTTTTTAACACACTAACTACCAGGCTTTATAGTCACCTGTCCACTAAGTAATTCTATTTCTGGATGCTTGAATTGAATGCATCCCATCCAGTAATTTTGGTGACAGAATCGAGATGGCTTTGTTAAAATAAGATTAAATTTTTAACCCAACTTTTAATGCCAGAAGAAGAACATTTATTTCACTCCTTTTCTAACCCCCCCCCTCCACATCTGATTTCTACGACTTGATATTTAGTTTTATAAGAACTGTTTGAATATCAAGTTAGGTAGCTATCCATTAAAAAAAAAAAAAGAGAGATCAAAAATGTAGAATCTCTTAAAAATTAAAAACTTATGAGATCTCAACAGACTTAATACTTACTGGGAGAATATGATCTTGATCTTGACCTCTCGTATCGACGCCTAGACCTGCTGTAATATGGTGATGGCGATCGGTATCTTCCACCGCTTCCCCTGTATCCTCCACCACCGTAGTAATCCCTACAAAATAAAAAAAAAAAAACAAATAAAGGATAATATTGTCTACAACTAACTTTCAAATCACCTTGTGGGGTGTCATAAATATACTTTCATTGAGCATGCCCAGCTAGTTGCATTACAAGCATCAACCTTCTAACATCATTAACAGTTTTTGTAGTTTCCATTAAAGTACATGAATTTTTATATGCTTTTCCTGAATTATTTTATGAGTAGTTTCCTCTTGGAAGATTAACTATTATGAGAAACCTCACAAACAGAAATAAAGACATTACAAAGCATATAAGCAACAAAATTAACTTCCTCTTCTTCTTATTGACAATTCATGGTTCTTTATCTTTTATTCAACACAAATTATAATAAAGCACAATCACAATTTGGCATCACTTGTTTTAAGAAAGAGGAAGGCTTTCTTCAGTGTTTTAATCCTATCAATATCAACAATGGCTTAAATCTTTCCTTCAGTACACTGATAGTCATGGAGAACAAGAGTTAATTTTTATCATTTGATCTTATTTTATTTCCACAAAGGTAAGAATGCAGCTCAAGCAGTAAACAAAAAATGTGATTTACAGGGGGGCAATACAGTAAGAGGACAGTGCGTGAGTGAGGGGTTGAGATCACTAACGTTCAGATAAAGCACTTATTTCTAAATACCACCCAGGAAATAGGAGAGGATGGAAGTACCACATTTGACTTCCGGGGGGGGGGGGGATTTAAGGGACTGTGTATCCATGTGGAAGATATTGCTCATATACTATGAAAACATTTGGCAACCAAGATTAAAAATGGATTATTAACAATAAACCTGAACAAAAACAATTGGAATGTCTATTCCAGTGACCCACCACCAACCACTTCATAATATCCATGCCCAAAAAGGTATGCTCTGTTGCTGGGTGGATTGAAATGATGTGTTCCATGACCTACTGTCTAACAACGAAACAATAAACTCTGACAAGGAAGGAATTGACCAGAGTTGGCCAATCAGAGAAGCATTGTTTTCCACCATGATAACGTCAGATTGCAAACGCCTTTAGCCACATGGAAAAATTGTTGGACTTTAGCTGGGAAGTTTTACCACACTCTTCATATAGCCTGGACTTAGCCCCTCAGACTATCATTTCTTTTGTTCACACCAAAAGTCCCTTAATGGTAAGAATATTAATTCTCTAGAAACAACAAAAAAAAAACACATGGATCAGTTTTTCACCAATAACTCTAGGATGTTTTTGAAAATGAAGCAATCGGAACAGTCCTTTATATGACGTGTAAACTAAAATTACAGAAATAATTTTTACTGTATGGCTGCATATTAAATGAAACTGAGGATGTTATAAGCCTAAAAGCTAAAATATAGTTTAGTAGAATGATGAAAATAAGATGGATGCATAGAACTTACCCATAGTCTCTATCTCGCCCTCGATACCGGTTTTCAGAACTGAAAAAAAAGAAGAAGTAATAATTACAAAAAAAACAAACATAAATATAAAAATAAACTAAATTTGAAAGAAATTTATTTAATTTCTATGCTACAGATTATACATAGCTATACAACACAATTTGCCAGTCAATAAGGTGGGAATGCTTACCCATATAAATGTATTATTTTCCTACCGGGAAACTATACAATTTTATTAAATAACCACGGAAAAGTTAAGGGAATCATCAACACTATCACTAGTACTTTTAAATTAAGAATGATTCAATGTCTAAAATTCTATGTATATTTATTTATACTTAGATTGTTTAAAAAGTGCCAGAGGAATGTGGAAATATTCTCAATCTATAAGAAGCTAATAGTACTTTGTCCAATGAGTCATATACTATTTTTGAAGTCCTTGAAGTTCCTCAGGATTACAGAAACGAGAATGTTTAAAATGTCACAATAATGTCAATCATGAATTTTCAAAATTAAACGCTTCTTTGGAGGTCAACCCCCCCCCCCTCCCCCCGAAAAATGGATGAATAATGATGAGAAGAACAATTGGTAGAGGACCTCAACATAATCTCTCCATGTTGACATTGTGGTTCTCATTTCCTATGCTTTACAGCCTTCTCAGCTAACCCCTAGGCTACGTAGTACTACTTGGGTGGTGCTGGATAGTCTAGCCCTTGCAGAGCAGTATTCAATACTTTTTACGTTATAGCACTAACTATATAATTTCCAATTAAGATGTTCTAAATACGTTTCAGGTATTTCACCAATAGACACAGGTGTCTATCATCAGAGCTCGTCGTAATCTGAAGAAGAATCACCTTCACTTTCATTCATACCAACAAAAAGTTCTAACAAAATTCCTCGGAATGTATTGAAGCACGCCCTGAAAAGCAGCAAATATACTGACTAAATATGAAAGGGTAAATTGCAGGTAATGAGTAACTGAATTGAAAAAGTGACAGAGCAGGTATACAGGTAATCCCAGTATAGGGAAGTTAAATATGAGAAAAATGAATCCCTATGCCATCGGTTTTGAAATACACTGCAGTTTCTAAAAACAGTCAACAGATGACAGTAGAAGAAGAACTAATAATAGTTTGTAGGAACCAATTGCTAAACATACAGGACAGGTCTCCCTCTGGACTGATATACCAGTCTGTAGCAGCCTAAAAGTTGCTTTAAAACTTACAAAGCAAGGATCTCGAGGAGTCAAAAAAAAAATAAATAAATAAAATATTGCAAATTCTATCTATAATCTACCTGCCAAAGACCATGAAGCAGACACCACATAATAAAAAAAAATTGAAAGAACTGCATTGGAAAGGAAAATCATTTTACAAAGAGATTAAAAAGTATTGCATGACTTACTATGTGGGTTTGCCCATATATATTCCAGGTGTTGGCGTGTGAGCTCTGTGGGTTATAGAGTAGTCTACACGGATTTTCCTGCCATTTATCTCCATTCCTGTACACTGTTCCTTTGCAACTCTGGCATCTTCATAATTTTCAAAATATACGAAACAGAATCCTCTTGAGTAACCAGTCTATAATAAAATAAACGTTTCTGAATGGAGCCTTTAAAGAAAGATTTTTTGGCCAATTAGCTTATTGTAATGAAATGTTATGATCAGCTTATTCTAATGAAATTTTCGGGAATAAATGCTTTCTATTTGTATATCATTTAAATACCCAGGTTAATGAACAACAATAGAATTTGGCAGCAGTGCTAGAATGTTTACAGGGATTAGACTAGATGCTTTTAGTTCCTCCAAAGCTCTCAGATTCAAGGACCTCTATCTGAAAGCAAAACTGAAGACTAAAGAAAACCCTTGCGAATAATATTCGGATACTATAAGGAACATGGAAGAAGGCCCATTTCAAAGCAACACCAAACTATTATAAGATGAAACTCAAAAATTAATTATTACATACACGGAAGGCTAGGAAAAAAGGTGTTCCAGAGAGCAAACATTGCTCCCAGAGAAGTAATCCGAGTTACAATCAGGAGAGTGATACTTGGAACTTTTTTAGAAACATGACCAATTATTTATGATTGTTGTACCTCAGAGGTAGTGACAAAAATTGAGATCATCACAAATTAATTCAAAAGTTTCAAGTTTACATCATTGGTACACAATCAACTTCATTAATTAAAAAGTTTTATGATCCGCTTTCAGATATTTCTATTAATCAATATTCATCATTATCAGTAACCATTTTTGAAATCCCTCCACTCAAACCCCCCACTGATCCGATTTCTACCATTAACGAACTTGTTCTTTGTTTTACATAAAATTATTAAATATTGAGTTTGGTATAAATCAAACAAAAATTGTGACTACTAGTGTCACACATTTTTTTAAAATTTTTTGGTGATGGATAATGTACAGTGACATCAGCGTGCTATTGGGGATGGCAGGAAATCTGCAGAGTTTACGAACCTCCTTCATTTCTAAGTAGTGCCACAGGCCGTTAGACTGGACTAATTCGGAAAAAAAATTGGACTACATAACAACGGAAAGATTGGCTGCCATCTCATTTTGGCCAATCTGAATGAAGACCTTTCAAATTAATATTAAATTAATTCTGACGTAATAAGAAGGTTGTCCTATTCGAAATAAGAATGTTGTTATTGTATGAAATAGTACATTCTCATCATGCACTAATGACAATTGAAATTTGAGGTTCTTTATCATTTTTTTCTAATGGTTACATTCCATAAGTTTCCACCCAGGAAACAAGACAACAGATATCATTTTTTCAATTTAGCCAATGTTAGAAAAAATATGAGAGTATAATGTTGATCTGTGCATCACGTATTATGAATTCCGATAGGCTTGTAACACTGCAGTTAGGTTAAAATTGCTAGAATAGAAACCAAAAGTTCATTTTGGCTTTCAGTAATGCCGAAATGAAGGACTAAAATCTAATTCTGGTGGTACCATATACAATTGGCTCATAGAGCATAAGGGGTGGTTTTAGACGATGTTTCAATTACAGATAGAATCTTATCTTACCGGGCATTGTCGAGTGCCCAAAAGTTTACACACAACTTAAGCTTAACAATAAATAAGGGTAAGACAAAGCATATTCTTCCTACCCTACCAGGTTTTAAGTACCCAGGAGACATAGTAACAAAGACCAATAACATTCAATTTGACTTAAGAGCAAGAATGGTTAGGGATCAGATGCTATTATGCCCAGTCAAAATCTTCAGATTTAAGAACTTTACTAGGAAAGTGTAACTTAAGATGAAAGAAAAGCCGATGCAAAAAATATTTGGAGTCTCTAAAAGGAGCATGACAAATGATCCATTAGAAGAAACTCCAAACTAATGGAATTGATGAACCTGACGACAATAAATTATTACATACACAGATGTTCCGGAAAGCAATGCTTGTAGCTTTTTTAATAAACATAACCGATTATTTATGATTGTTGTACCTCAGAGGTAGTGACAAAAAATGAGATCATCACAAATTTTTAATTTCTTTCAAATCAAAAGTTTTAAGTTTACATCACTGGTACACAATCAAAGTTATTAAAAATATTGTGATCTGCTTTTGGATATTTATATTAACCAATATTCATCATCAGCAATGATTATGGTGAATAAAATAATTTAGAAAACAGGACTAAGTGGTGGTATTTTGGAGCTAATTACTTTATTTAAGAGAAAATATCAAAACAAGTTAAGTTTACTGTGGAAAATTTAAATGGCTGAGAACACTCTAGAGACATTATTCCACAGAACCAAACCAGGAGAGCTCTGTTTTTCTGCTGTTGGCAAGATAAGCAATTCGTTCATTTGCACTTTTGCTTTCCAGGGGGAGACATTTAAAAACAGTTATTAATAGGTAAGTGCATCTAGTTTCTTTGACCATTCAGGCTTTGATTTCTGCTCCCATACTGTTGGCTCTTTATAATAATCTGACCAACTTGTTTAAACGTGTAAAAATATTTAAATAAGTCAAATAGAAGACCATTTAGAATAAATGGATAAAGAAAGTAAATACCCCGAAATTAGTATCAGGTATCTCAAAAACCAGGAGATATCAAAATTCAATACAATTTAATTTCACCACTAAAGTTTGAACATCAAACATGGGTTGTATTAGAGTAAACATTAAAAAACATATAATATGCATGCCACTTGTGAGAATATTTATATATATATATATTCTCACAAGTGGCATGCATATTATATGTTTATATATATATATAAAAATTTAAAAATAAATAAAATATGCTTACATTTTGTTAATGAGGTATTGATATTTTTTTATTTTTTATTATATTTTTATTCACTAACTAGGTATAGCATTTATATATTTCACATGAGGATGTTGACATTAATGGTATAGTGTGACCACTGCTGTTATGCATTAGTTAAATTCATAACTGTATTCAATCGAGTGTTAAGAATAGAAGACAGTTGGTTGGTATTAGTAAAGTAAAGAAGACTCGTATGGAGTGGCAAAAGATAACTTCTCAGCAATTGTCTCAAATATCAACAATAAATACAGAATACAAGAAATTTGAAAATACAACTTTTCTAGCAATAATTTTAAAACACATGATAATAAAAAAATTGTGTGGTTTGTAGGAAAAGTATTTTAGAATCAATTAAGTTCATTTAAATTTGATGTATTAATAGCGTGGGCATGACTGTAACTTAGTGGTATTGCACCATCCCAAATCCAATGATCTGAACTGGTAAAGATAATTTAATAACCAAACTCAAAACATCTATTTCTGTTCAGAAAATGTGGATTCAAGCTTAGAGTGGACATTTAAATTTTAATTAGTTGTGTTATTTGTGTTCTGTGTTCTCTTTGAACCTACTCAGTATCATGAGATACCTGAGGAGCTACTCTTGAATAAAATATAGTGAACTTGGGCTTAAAATGCCCCAAGCGAGATGATAAATACACGTTCTTCCACCAGGAAGACGTGTATTCTTGCTCATATCCCTTAATGAACTGTTGTGTTTAAAGTATTTATAATAGAAAGGCATGCATCACTTAAGTAAAGAAGGTTACGCATATTTTTAATTCAGTAGAATCAGTGAAACCAATTAGAAACAAATACAAAAAAATATACCTTAGCATCAATAACGACTTGAACACTCTCAACTGGTCCATATTTACTGAATATATGATGAATCTCCTGTTCTGTTGTGTAGATGCTTAGTCCAAATACACCAAGGCATCGATTGGGTTCTGGGTTGTCCTGTGTCCCAAAATACTTCTTCATTTTCTGACAATAGGGTTATAGTTTAATCATATATAAATAAGCCTAGCTACATAATGGATTGGTTCCAGAGCCAATCAAATAAAAATAAATAAATTAAAAAAAAGATAATTCAAACAAAAAAGAATACAAATAAAAGAGGTAAAATAAATAAAAATTAAAAAAAATGTTCAACCAAGTACAGAATCCAGAAATTCAATTTCACAAAATAGGGAAAAATATTCAAAACTATGTTGACACTTCATGTTATTGTATAATTTAAAAAAACAAAATAAAACTGGCAATTCTCAGAGCTCAGTTAAGATTAGTTAAGCAATAGTTTTCTCTTTGTGATACAATAAATTGTTGCAATTAATGGAAAACAACAAACAGCTCTGGTTTCTGAAAGCTTATGAAATATAAACACATTTTCAACACTTTTTGGAACACAAATGACCGAAGTTGTACAAAAATCACAGAAAACCAGATTTATTTTTTTTTTGGAGAGAAAGAGAATTTAAACCAGATTAATTTTGAAATCAATTACATAATTACAAATTGTTTAAATAAAATAACTACAGGAAAATTACAAGTAATGTAGGTAGCAAAACAAAAAATTACATTGGAGCCATTAAATTCATTAATTCAAGAGAAGAAATAACAATGTACCTTAATAATAATTTAAAGAAATAAATAAATTATGAAGTGTATTTTGTTCATTTTTCTGTCAGATATAGCCTGTTTTTGATGTCAGAATAAATTAATTCACACTTACTGAATATGTCTTTCAATATATTATAATTGACTCCCCCAAACCGCATACATTGTTACTAAGGACAAATCCATATTCCAAAACATTCTTTTAGAACAAATCACTCCACCAAACTGATACTGTAACTAGAGATTGATTATAATGCCACACTATCAATATCTATAAATCGAAGCCGTTTTTTAAATAAGCTGGATCCCCCCTGAATACAACCTGCCAAGAAAATAAACCTTTTACAAATTCATATAACTTATTGTTGTATTTATTGAATTTATTTCTCTAAAAGTCATTTCCATTTTGCACTATTTTTTAATTGATATACTTCTACATTAAACTCCTGTTATTTACAATGTTTCGAACTCAATGAAGCTACAATTTTGAACTAACATTTGAAATAAATGTGGTTACCTTTAAACATTGTTTATTAACGTCCGATCTAATCGGAACGTGGTTTTACAGGGTACCACTCTCTCCTAGCCAAAGTGAGACTAAGGTATTTATTATTCACCATCACTAAATAAATTTCAGGTCTTTTCCATTTACTTTTAGCGATATCAGTTGCCTTAAATGATTATTTGATTTTAAATAACAGATGCATTTAACTAAATAAATAAACTTTATTAATATATATTATTCATAAATCATTTCGGGCTCCAAATGTTGAATATATCATTTAATATAACATTAAACAAATAGGCCTTCATGCCTTTTCCTCCATATAAATTTGCAGAGATAGGAATCTAATAATTCATGATTTGTTCAAATTTTATTTCTTCTTTTCGCCAAAGCCCACAATGATTCTACCCTTTGAGTATATGCCCCACCCCAGTTATTGGATTAACAAAATTTCCACATGATTTACAGTGTAATGTGTATATTGCATACCCGGTATATTATTGAATATGCTATCCATACATCTGAAATGATGATGGTGCCAGGTAGAGTCAAAGATTCCTAGATGCATTGCAATAATGTTTCACTATTTGTGTCTGGCATTGCATAAATAAAGCATTCATTTGTTTCTCTACATAAGCCTCCAAATACCCACTACCAGCTGTTATGGGTACATTGTATTTTATTCTGCTGAAACATGACTCATCAATTTCCACAGTCATTCCAGTACCTCCTATTGTTATTGGATTTAGTATTAAAGAGTGGACACAAACCTCCCGTAAATAATTCTTCCAGTTGGCTGTGGTTTCTAGTAATATACTGAGTTCATCGTGACAGAATGAAGTAGTAGTATATTTTTTATCCAGAAATATATAAACAAGAAAGCCATATTCAATAAATGTTTTGTATCTTGGAACCATGTAACTCCTTGTATTCCAAATTCTAAACGACAGCTACTTTTATAACAATGCATCTAAATGAATTTTTTCTTTTTACAAGTTTCTTTTGGAACAACTCACAATTATGTTCTTTATGAATTATTCCAGTTTCTTTTAATAAGGTAATGGTATAGTTTTCTTTTACAAAAGCAAACGTTGTATTGTTTATACAACGTAAACAAAGCCATGACAATATCAAGAACTTCCTACATGTAGATTATGTAGACAACACACAATATTCTGTTTATACAATAAATAGTATATAAAAATGTTTTATTATAAGTAACTGATATAACTAAAAGTAACTGGTGGGGACAAAACAAAAAATATGCAAAATTTCTATTGTTCACAAAATTCGAACCCAACCCAAGTGTACTAAAACTCCCCGAATTCACACGACTAACATGAGCCCTTAATAAAAATGACCAAAATGCAAAGAATTACCAATTTTTTCATAAAAGAATAAAGTAAAAAAAGAATGTGAGGGAAGACGTATATAATATAAAAAATATAATCTCCCTACCAGTCATTGTACAGTGTCTATCAAAAAATCATAACTATTCTGTCATTCGAGACATGTGTGTGAAAGATGTACTGTTGGAAAGAGGAAACTCTCCTGCTTTGCATGGTTTCTGCTAGGTAGCAGCAATGTGCTTGAGTGAGCTCCCATTTTATTTCTAGTAAAAATGGCGTCTGAACAACAGAAAACTTTTTGTGTTCTATGTTTTTCTCAGTGAGTGTCAGTTATAATAATTCAGTGTAACTTTCATACTATGTATGGTGTTGACCCTCCTACAGCACATAGGATATGAGGATATTCAAGAGCATTAACCCTTTCCACTCCAATGTCGAGTGTCACTCGACACTGATTTTGTTCCACTAGCTCCACTGTCGAGTGATACTCAACATGGTGTAATACCTCTTTTTGCGGAAAATTTTAAAACAGGAGGGATTTAGGGAAAACACTAAAAGTAAAAAAACGTAATTTTAGCGTGGAGCTGGTGGAATAAAAACAAAAGCAGCCCTGGAGTGGAAAGGGTTAAATGATGGCATGAGCAATTGTAACGAGTTGTTTGTGTAAAGCTGTCCCCAAGTGTCCAATGCACACATGGAGTGCATTGATGTATGCCCTGCATCTAAAGGGGGGCACTATTGAACGCATGAAGAGGTATGAAATGAAAAAAAATAAAGTTTTTCTCTTTTATAAAAAATAAAAATTAATTGTATAGGTTTATTAGTTTCAAAAATCCAGACATGCCAAAATTGGTTCCGTTTCAGTTTTTCCTGATCCATTATTATTAACACGTTCGCTGCTGCAATCTATATAAATATCTATATAAATGCACCTGTACCCGGCATCTGATGCCTCTCCTAATGTTAAAATCTGTATCGGATTCTGGGGACCGATGTAGTTTTCAAAGGTAATGCTATACCTTGACAATTCTAGTTAACTAAATAAATGAATTAACAGAGCCATCAGTCCTCCAACCCAAGAACTAGCACTAGCAATGCCAGGAGTGGTCCCCGGCATCCGATGTCGTCTACAACTAATATATATTTTTATCACATTGTCAGCTGTTATTTTCAATAAGCACTCTAACTTTGTAAGCTCTTCTAGGTGAGTAGTTAACTAGAACATAAATAGTTCTTGTCTGCAAAACTATTGTCACTTGAAATCACACCACTCTCACTTTCACTGCTGTCAGCGAGAGATATAGAGCATAGATAGGGCTAACTCTATTAATTTCCGACCACGAGACATACTGAGTGTAACACACAACGGTAAATAAGAGAAAGAGGGCATGAAAGGTAAAAAAGATTCAGTCAGTTCTTGTTTGATCAAGTTGTGACTGGAATTAGCATCGAGCGCCAGGGGTTGGTGTCTCACCCAATTCGAGTTTCTCTATTTCTAGACGGTTACGGTCCCCGGCGTCCAATAGTATTTTTCTAGATTAACTAAAGCTACAGTGTCTAAGAATAAATTACATCCAATTCCCGTTAAAATATTTCTCACAATAAGCTTTCTACAGCCTTCATTTTTTTGGAGTAGACTGAAGGGGAGGGGCCCGTCCTGATAAGAGTTGATGACGATCGGACCCCGGAGACTGGTACAGCAGCGAATGTGTTAACATACGTGAACTTTGTACTACTGAGGCTAAAAGGGACGGGTTTTTTACAGGTTACCATTATCCTTTCCTAGCAAGGATGGACTTCCAGATTCATAAAAAGATTTATGTTTTCTCAAGTATAAGGCATTTTAAAGCTCTTTGTTCAGCTTGAAAATTAACTTACTCTGTTACCATTGTGCCGACGTCTGTTCGACATTGGACTTCGTGAATGAGTTCTCCGCCCTCGTCTATAGTGAGGGGGAGAATAACTCTCACTGCGTGATCCAGAGCGAGAGTACCGTCTGTATGAGGATCTCCTAGGCGAACGTGACCTTGAACGATATTTGGAACTTCTACGTGATTTATGGTGTGATCGTGATCTAGACCTAAAATCAAAGAGAGAATGTGATGCAAGTTATTAACTTTCAATTAATTAATTCTTAATATAAAGTACTTTAATAATATAAATGGTAATTTAATAATTATCATGTCCAAAAATATTTATTAAAGAGATTTTGTTTTGTCAACAATTTTTTCTTAATTTGCCTCATGTACTTTATTTTATTTTATTTTTTGTACGAACAACTCCTTATATTAATGTAATGGACTACTCTACAAGCAATAGTTTCCATAACACATGTACATCCATATATAGAAATATTGAATATATTTTAATCTAAGTTATGAATAGAAATCAGTTTCAGCTGTTACATGTAAAAGAAATATCTTTATTTATAATTGCAATTATTTGTGTGGTTGTGATTTCAACTCCATTCATCACAGAACAGAGATGGCATGTCTTTCAATGTGAGAATTACTATATTCAAGCTCCTCAAAAATAGTACAAAGAAAGTGAACATAGAGGGGAGTTGGCATGTACTTCAAATGCGAGAATTTTTATCTTCTCTCCACTTTACCAAATTGGTGTAAGTGATGATTCACACTTGACTGTGACAAACCATGTTTGAAGCATAACGATCAAAAACCTTTTGGTGTGTCAACTTCGAGAGTCTATCCACAACATCCACCATTCTCCAAAACCTCTTTGGCAAACCACTTCCTCAGAGTCTGGTCATTAAGTTTAATTTCCTATTCAACTCCCAGTATTAAGACACTTAAGTTTTGACAACAGGATATTTTCTTCAATACAGTAGAGCGTCGTTTATCCGAACGTCAATTATCCGAACGCGCTTTGGAAAGTTTTTTTTTTTTTTTTTTAACTACATATTTCAATTTGCATGCTGTATTATATACGGAATGAAGAAGTAGAAAATTTCAAGAATTTGTATTCTTTGAAGCAATGCCCTGTTTAGAGCGTGAATAACTTTTTAGCAGAACGGAAAAGACTGGGTTCCCTCCTTTTGTGTTCGCGGGACCGACTGAGCCCTACCGTTCGGGGAATCAGAGCTTCTTTCTGTTTCCCTGAAGTGGAAGTCTACTCCGCGGCTGGAAACGCGGGAAGTCAGCCCTTCCGCCTCTCCCACTCTTTTTGCAGGTCAGTTCTAGACAACAGTTCATGCGCGTCGGACCGTTTATCGTGCTTGGATTTCGTGTCTGTCGTTTCTATTTGCAAATTGTAAAATGGATTCCACATCAGGACAGCCTAAGCGTAAAAGAATTGTCACCTCTATCCAGACGAAGTTGGATATTATTTCGAGGTTAGAGAAAGGAGAAACTATAACCTCTCTTGCCCAGTTTTATAAGTTAGGAAAGGCGACTATCTCTGATATTAAGAAGAATAAGGAAGAAATATTAAATTTCTCTTCAAAACTGGACTCTGAAGATGGACCTAAGTCTAGAAAAACAATGAGGACAGCGTCTGACGATAAACTGGACGAAGCCGTCTATCTTTGGTTTCTTCAGAGAAGAGCTTTTGGAGATCCAATATCTGGTCCCCTCTTATGTGAGAAAGCGCTGGATTTCAATGAAAAGCTTGGTGGATCAACAACCTTCTCTGCAAGTACCGGTTGGTTACAAAATTTTAAATCTCGTCATGGCATCAGGGAGCTAAACATTGAAGGTGAAAAAATGTCAGCTGATACATCTTCTGCGGCTTCTTTTAAAACAAAATTTCAAACCATGATTCAAGATGAAGGTTATAAGGCTGAGAACGTATATAATGTGGATGAAACGGGCATAAACTGGCGAGCATTACCAAGAAAATCATTGGCTTCGGCCCGTGAAAATGCAGCGCCTGGATACAAAGTATCCAAAGAGCGCATTACTGCAATGGTCTGTGCCAATTCTACTGGCTCCCACGCACTGAAGCTGTTGGTTATCAGTAAATCCAAGAACCCTCGCTGCTTTAAGAATACATTAGCTCTTCCGGTTTCATACAGAGCTCAAACAAATTCTTGGATGGATTCAAACATATTCATTGATTGGTACCAACATGAGTTTATTCCAGAAGTTAAAAGACATCAGGATCAAGTTGAGAAGAAAGGAAAAGTCTTGCTCCTCATAGACAATGCTCCCTCTCACCCTTCAACAGAGGTTTTGAATTCGCTACATCCCGATTTCAAGGTTGTTTTCCTACCTCCGAATGTGACTTCACTGCTACAGCCTATGGACCAAGGTATAATAGAAAAATTAAAAAGGCTTTATAGGAAACAAGTACTTCGACACCTTCTGTTTCAAGAAAATGCCTGTGAAGAAAGTGTTCTGATAGTAGTAAAAAAACTAAACCTCAAAGACGCATGCTACATGTTGGCAGAGGCATGGAACTCATTGTCAGCAGACAATTTAAAAAATGGCTGGAATAAGCTTATGCTTAATGAGTCTTCTTCATTGAATGAGCCTTCTAACCAATCAGAGGTGGAATTAGACCAAATTGCTGGACTTACGGCCACAATCCCGGGTTTCTCTCAGTGTGACAAAGAAGATGTACAATTATGGCTGAACGTTGACCAAAATGACAAGGGATTTCAAATCTTAAATGATGAGGATATCATTACTCAAATCAAATCTTCTGAACGCGAAGGGACCGGAGAAGAAGAAGACGACGAGGAAGAAGCCAACCCAAAACTGCCGAGTCATTCCGAAGCCTTCGCCTCCTTGAATACCGTCCTGGCCTGGTGGGAACATCAATCAGAGTGTAAGCCAGCTGATCTTCTATTTCTGAAGAAATTACGAGACACCGCAGCAAAGAAGAGGGTTTCATCATTGAAACAGCTTTCACTTCAGTCTTTCTTCCAATAAAATGACGAAGTATGTATTTTAATATGTAATTAAATTTTAATGTTGTTTTTAATGTTAAATAGTTGAACATATTCAATAAAAATATAAGAAATGATGAATACAAAGTGTTTTATACAATAATTATCCTATTTTCTTAAAAAAACTAGTTATCCGAACAAATCGATTATCCGAACGTGCGCGATCACAATTAGTTCGGATAAACGACGCTCTACTGTACCACAGAATTACTTCAATTTCATAGCTTGTCATTTTGACTGAATGAATTACAAACGAGTATGAATCTCACTGAGAGATATTGGTGTTTACAATATGGTTCCGTAATATGATTACAGAGTTATTTGAATTAATCAAGTGAGAAAGAAATATCAATAGAAATCAACTCATTAAAAATATTTTTGTTAGTTTTATTTTTTTATAAACTTACCTTAACATATTTTATAAAAACACATGGTTATTGAGCAATGAAAGTGCTTAGTAATACCCCACATGAGATTTGGCTCTGTCAAGAAAGTGATTTAAACATTGTTTCAAATTAAAAAAGTCTGTCACACAGGGGCTGCGTAAACTAAGCAGATTTCCCACGTGAAGTTTTACAATAGTGAAATCTGCCTAATAACAACTGTAGTAGTAAGAAACCTCTAAACCAAAAACATTATTTAGGGCGTAATAACCCAGTAGTTTCTAGCCCCAAAAAACAGTTAACCTAACCTCTAAACCTATTCACGAGGGACGAATAGTTATGGAAACGGTAACCACACGCAGAATACAAATGCAAATATCTCGGTTAATATTCAAGATAGAGAATAAATGTATATAACAATATTTATAGTAAATTTAATTTGCAATAAGATTGATTCTGTACAATTTTTCGGTCCGACATATAGTAACGGATATATTTCAAATTTCCGAAAATCCTCCCCTCTAAACCCCCCCCCTCCCACTGGTCCGATTTCAGCCGTTAACGAACTTGATCTTTCTTTTTACATAAAACGACTAAATATCGAGTTTGGTAACGATCAAACAAAAATTGCGACCGCTAGAGCGGTAACAGACAAATATATAGATAGATAGATATATATATACAGTTTTGAACGGACATCATTTTCGTCATCTCCTGGGTAGGATCGATGGACATTTGAAGAAAAATTTCGAAAATTCTGTCATGAGTACAACCTCAATAGCTGATTTCCCTTAAGGGAAATCTGCTAAAATGGATAAAAATATATAACATCCAGTGGAAAAATAATATAAAAATTTACCAAACTCTACCTTATAAACTAGCCCATTTTTTCTATTGCATTTCTTTGTTCTTCTTCATGAGCTGTTACATTTTTAATGAGTAAAAGTATTTCATTTAGTTTGTAATTTTCATACAACGTTTCAATATATTATTCCATCTTCAATGAATTTATTTTAATGAATAATTCTATTTTTTCCCCTTCATATATAATATCTTCTGAATAACTATAACATAATTGTTAAATAATGCTTCATGAAACAAAACATTATTTTGAAAAAAAGTCCAGAATTTGTTTATAAAATCTAAGTATTTCATGTCTTTAGAAGACAAATACCTTCAATGTATTCAACATTTTACTATATTTATTTATTACTATTGTCACTAAGCGACTACCAGATTTCTAAGGCAACGGGCAAGTATAAATCATATATTAATACAAGGCCCATAATTAATTAATATATCCGTTTAAATAAAAAAAACATCACATGATGGCAGCCTACACGAAAACTAGATTCCCAAGTGCTGTATGAAACACTAACAAATCTCATCACCACATATTCTAATTGTTCGATCTAACGTATAATAAAGGTGATATTTCGAAATTCCTCCCCTCCCACTGTTCCAATTTCAGCTATTAACAAACTTGATCTTTATTTGACTTAAATCGCTTAAACATCGAGTTTAGTAATGACCAAATAAAAATGACTGCTAGATTGTTAACTGTCTAATATAAATAGTTTTCAGCAAAACTTATTTTCATCATCTCCTGAGTAGGATCAATGGACATTTGAGAACGTTTTTTGAAAATCACATGAGTACAACCTCAATAGCTGATATTTACTAAAGGGAAATCCGCTAAAACAATATATGGAATCATCACTGTATTTTACTCAGATCAAATTATATTATTATTACTATTATGTATAGATATATCCTAGGATGTACAGATATATCCTTGGCTCAAACTGTAAAAAATTATTTATTCGTAGTATTGATGATTGAAGGTTCAGGTCTTAACTTTTTTCCAAGTTTATATAATAAATTAAATGTGATATTGATTAGTGTCCTGAGTGGAATAAGACTACACCCTTGTTGAGTGTTAGTGTTATATACACATTCTATTTATAGTCTCAGGTTCGGGCATGATTCCTGTTTTGTTTATATAAATGGTTATAAACATTATTATTATTTAAATAATTATTTATGATATCGAGAGTGGATGAGGAATTACATAGTAATTTTATGTTATGATATTTTATACATAATTACTCCTGTATTCTAATAGTGGTTTTCCATTTCAACATACAAGTGTTAGCAGGGCATGACCAAAATACTTCAAATTGCATTATTATAGATTTTGTTGAGCATTTTTAGTGTTGTGACTGGCAGTAGAGTAAGCTATGTATCCCTAATCAAGAATCAACTTGGTATAGCTATGGAGAAATTGTAACATTATTTTTCTGTCAGCCCCCTATTCAGTGTTACTTAAAATCTTCCAACGATGCAAGGATTTCTGGCACCTTCTAATGTTTTTTTAATATGGGACCCACATTAGATGTTCATTGTTTCAACTGTACTCATCTGATGTCAGAGAACTTGCTCTAAGCACTTCTGCACAATTATTAAAATACCAATGATAATAATCCTTTATGTGCAGACCTCGAAATAAAATAAATTTCTATGCAAATAGCAAATATTAGATTAATATTTGTTTACACTAACATTGATAAGTTGTACAATCCCTGCAATTGTGCTACTCAAACTGTTGTTACAACTGTTTTGTTTTTCTGTCTCCAATTTCAATGCCCCTCCCCCCTTGTACAGGAACAAAGACTTTTTTTCTTTTGTTTGAGCTGAGTATGGCATTGTTCAGTTGAAATGTCTTCATTCTGTAAGTGATTTAACTTTTGTATGTTTCCCACAGACATATATTACCAATAACTCTACACCTTATGTCAAGAGTGCAACTGTTGTTACAATTGTTTTGTTTTTCTGTCTCTAATTACATTCTCCCCATTTTACTGGAACAATGACTTTCCTTATTTTGTTTGACTAGAGTAAGTCATTGCTCAGTTGAAACATCTTCATTCCATAACTGATTCAACTTTTATAGGTTTCCCACAGACATATATCACCATTTATGGAGATATCCGTAATATCATCAGCAGGAATGGAAGTTTACTAAAAGCAAAAAAATACAAATACCTCTGTTTACATTCAAGTTAAAGAAACTTATAGAACTATTCTTGGGAATTACATTATCAAAGAGATTGGTTACTTGATATTTTTACCCCTTCTCTAAAACATCCTGGCAACTATACCCGGGTCTGATTTTAGACATTAATGAACTTGATCTTTAGTTATACACTAAACATTTAAATATTGAGTTCAGTAACACAAACATTTTTCAATTTTTATCAATGATTTTAACTCAACAGATAGAATTTGAATAAATGACTACAATTAAAAATATATTTTATAAACACTTCAATAAAATAAAAAAAAAACTTATTTATCTAGATTAAAGCCCAAAGAGTTAGAAGTCGTATCAGAATAAATATGAGCTACTACAACTTACCGAGATCTGGAATATTTTCTTTTGCTCTTGTGGGGGGAAGGCGACCGTGATTCACTTCGATCTTTCGATCTGGATCTGTATGTCACTATTTTCCTTTCTCCTTCGCTTCTGTCTGACATACTCCCAGCTGGACTCTGATGACCCTGATGAACATGTGCCATCAAGTAAGTAACAAAAGAGACAACAAATTGTAGAATATGTTTCCAAACCAAGTATGAAAATGAAACAGACAAAGTAAGATACACACTCAGTTTGCCTCAATAACTCAATGAGTAATAAAGAATTGATCTAACAAGTGAATGTCCATGGAACTAATAACAGAAGCACATGTTGTCATGAAAGTTTGATCAATATTTACTAAAAGTAAAATATTGATTAATAATGGAAATAAATTATATGTAAAGTATTACGCGAAATAAATACCTTTTGGGTAGAATAATTTCATCGAAGAAATTCCCGCCATAACTTGGTCAAAACAGTTGACGCAAAAATAAATACAATCAATATTCACAAATTTCCTACTCACGAGTAAATAATAATGACAATGCACATATCTGAACTTAAGACAGACAAGGTAAAATGACGAATTACAAAGCGACAGCCGGGGCTGAGTTCTGGTTATGACTTGCAAGAGCATGATACAGACCATGTAAATAAACAAAAGTGCATAAACCCGATTATTAAAATGATAATACTCACATCCCGATTATTCTCCTCCCGGTCACTCATCTTCATTTATATTATTTAAAAATATAATCCAGCAATTTGGGAACCTGAAAACAAAGCAACACTAGAAAAACACTGACTGAAAATGGCTGACCGGCATGTAGCGCTCGTATCAAGCAAAATGAGCGCCTTAAAATTCTGACTTCTGAATAAGATAAACTTTGTACATAAAAAAAAAAGAAAAAAAAAGTTTGCTAGATAGTGCTTAATAATATTTTTAAAATAACCTGTTTGAGTGTCCCTTATATGCTAATTCCCAACAATTTTAAGAATACCAATCATATAATATTTTGCAAACATATGTCAACATTGAATTTTCACATGTTTGTAAAATAATTCGAAAACCATTTCGATCAAATGGGTTTTACTCAATATATATTATAAAATCCCACAACAACTTGTGAAAACAGCTTATCTCAGGCAAAATAATAATATCAATAGAAATAAGTTATGCATTGGGAATTTTGGTTTTCCCACCCCCATAATTTGAAATTAGTTATTTATTAAAGTCCACTTTATGCTACTTCTGTTAATTGGTGAAATTTGTCAAATTTAGTTAATTACAAGTTCATTGCAATTTTTAAAATCTATCAAGCCTACCTAATAAAAGATTTTAGGGTATAACGCATTTACACTTCGGTATATGACGAACGTGTATATAACAAAAGTTATTCTAAATAACAAAATAAACAACTTTTGTTATGTGCATATTTGCCAAAAAACTAATAGGAAACGAAATATCGCTATTTTTAATTTCAGGCCTCCCTCATAACCCCCACTCTTGTTCGTCTCAGAGAATATTAACATAGCCTAAAGTCTAAGTTGGGTTATTAGTCTTATACATACCAAGTTTCATAAAATTCGGATCAGCCATTTATGCGTGAAAAGATAATAAACAAACAGACACGAAAGAAACAAAATGCAGTTATAGTGACATGTTATAGTATATGACATGTGAAACGAAAAGTTATCGTGAAATTTCGCGAAAAAAATCAATGTACAGACAGAGGTTACAATTTTATGTATTTATAGATAAAATTGTAACCTCTATCTGCACATTGATTTTTTTTCGCGAAATTTCACGATAACTTTTCGTTTCACATGTCAGACACCAAAACTGTATTTTGTTACTTTGGTGTCTGTTTGTTTGTTACCTTTTCACGCATAAACGTCTGAACGAATTATATGAAACTTGGTGTGTATATTACTACTAACCCAACTTAGACTTTAGGCTATATTAATAAACAGCTAACACAATCGTGTTAACGCATTTCCTATGAAATGTTGTATTTTGTTTTAGCAGATTTCCCTTAAGGGAAATCAGCTATTGAGGTTGTACTCATGACGGAATTTTCGAAATTTTTCTTCAAATGTCCATCGATCCTACCTAGTAGATGACGAAAATGAGGTCCGTTCAAAACTGTATATATATATCTATCTATCTATATATATATATATATATATATATATATATATATATATATATATATATATATATATTTGTCTGTTACCGCTCTAGCGGTCGCAATTTTTGTTTAATCGTTACGAAACTTGATATTTAACCGTTTTATGTAAAAAGACAGATCAAGTTCGTTAATGGCTGAAATCGGACGAGAGGGAGGGGGGGTTTAAAGGGGGGGATTTTCGAAAACTCCAAATATCTCCGTTATTATGCATCGGATCGAAAAATTGTATATAACCAATCTTATTGCAAATTAAAGTTACTATAAATATTATTATATACGTTTATTCTCTATCTTGAATATTAACCGAGATATTTGCATTTTTCAGTTTTTAGCAAACCGCCACTTCTACTCATGTTACGTAAACAATACTCTGCTACATAATAAATCACATTATTGGAAGTTTAAATACCAAAAATTGTATTCAAGAGACCTTTATTATACGAGATACATGCAAATATGTCCTGGTGACCCCCCCCCCATCTTAAAGTTTTGGACTACTAAAATTTTATCGATTGAGATAACAATTATTCTGACTCATTATTAATTACAGTACTAGATATAGTAAATAGTTCTCAATAAAATAATGCGTTATATTCTGATATATTTCAGTAATTGTTTTTCTTTCCGGTGTGAGCCGGGCCGGGCCCGTTTGTTTACATTTCTAACCTAACGCATCCTGTCGGCAGGTTATTGAAATTGGATGAAACATTTCTTATTTCCGTTAGTATTTATTCACGGTGTTGTTGTGTTAGCAGTATGTATATTTATCTGTTACTAAACTTCCCGAGGGAAATCTGCTTAGTTTACGCAGCCCCTGCGTGACGGACTTTTCTACTAACATTTACTATTATGTACATAATGTTATGTATATAAGTAAGCCCGGATTGGTTTTTGTCAAGGAATATGTACATTATAGGTGATATTTAATTATAATAAATAGTATCTATGATTATGATTTAATTCAGGGGTCTCCAAACTACGGCCCGAGGTCAGATTTTGTCCGGCCCGCGGAGAGCTAGCATACTTGAAAACTTTTAGAGAATATATTTTTTATAGCAAATTAAATTTAGTTTACTGAAGTATTCTAACTTTATGTTGAATAATTATTAATATGACATCTACATTGATATGGTCATGGGCTAACTACTCATAACATTGTTGTAGGCTTATTGTTATTGTTTTTGTGATAAGTTGGATAAAGAAACAGAATTGTAATGAGTAAAGAAATGTATATTATGCAGAAAATTTAACTTCAGTATATAATAACTAACAAATTATTGAAATGAATCCAACTACTACAGGTACTACCTATTTCCGCTTGTGTCCACCAGATGTCGTGTCACGTTACTCCTCATGGATCGTTCTCTACGACTAATCTAGAAATTACAGATAATGACAGGAAAATTAATAATATGCAGTGTTGCCGTATTGCGGACTTTAGTCCGATTTGCAGCCTTTTTTAAACGTTGCGTACTTTTTCTTTCTTCAGTGGACTATTTCACTTTTTACCACCGGCAACAATGATAATATGGTTTTGGCCCTCGGAACTTAATGGAGTAATCAGTATGGCCCTAAGGCTGGAAAGTTTGGAGACCCCCTGATTTAAATTATTCAAGGTTTGTCAAAAAGTGGAAAGGGACTTATTTTCATTTATTCTTGAAAAGTAAAATTTCTCATCTATAAGTCGTCGGTCTGACCCTTGCGGGAAAACAATGCGCCCAGACGGGTGTAGTTGTACACATTGAAGTCTTGCTATAAAAATACCATCATTAGTCAGTCAACAATGATTTCCCGGGCATCGCCGGGTACCTTAGCTAGTACATATATATATATATATATATATATAGATTTGCCTGTTACCGCTCTAGTGGTCGCAACTTTGGTTCTTCGTTACCAAACTCGATATTTAATCGTTTTATGTAAAAAGAAAGATCAAGCTCGTTAATGGGTAAAATTGGACCAGTGGGAGGGGGGTTAGAGGGGAGAACTTCGAAATATCACCATTGTTATGCGTCGGATCGAAACATTGTATAGAATCAATCTCTTTGTAAATGAAGGTGCTCTATAAATTTGTAATATACATGTTTTCTCTAAATTGAATATTAACCGAGTGAAATCTGCTTAGTTAACGCAGCCCTTGCGTGACGGATTTTCTATTTTACTTAAAGTTTTGATATAATGGGCCCTGGGTCAGCACATTGTCACCTAATCGTCGGTTTCTTATTGTCTTCAGTGTTTAAAGCTAGTTTCCCCCTTCTTGGGTAGGTTCTAAATTATTTAAATCGTAGACTAACTAACTGCTAGTCCTTATCGAGAAAAGGCTGTCACATCGAACCTGACTTATGAGGTTTAAAATAAGTAATTAAGTACTAATTCACTAAAGAAGGTCAAGGTCGCAAGAGCAAAGAAGGTTGTAATGCGACTGTTGGGCACTAAAATAAAAGAGACGTGGTACCGAACTAACATTTTTACTTTTGAACAGCTGATTTCATAGATTAAAATGTAACTGGTTTGGGAATTTAAATAGAAAAATACATAAAATACCAGAATTAATGATAAAAACGCCAAAAAGAAAAGAATTGGTAAGATAGCCTATTAATTGGAAAAATATCCTCGTAATATACAAAAAAGGACAAAAATAATACTTTCAATGGCAATACTTGGTATGGGCAATACTTTCAAAACATAAGAATACAAATGAAAGAGAAAATTCAGTCAGCAGAAAAGAAAAATCCCGTCACGTAGGGGCTGTGTAAACTAAGCAGATTTCTCCTGTGAAGTTTAGTAATAGATAAATCTACATACTGGTAACACAACACCTCCGTGAATAAATACAAACAGAAATAAGAAATGTTTCATCCCATTTCAATAACCTACCGACAGGAAGCGTTAGATTAGAAATGGAAACAAACGGGTCTGCCCGCCTCACACCGGAAATAAAAACAATTACTGAAATATATCAGAATATAACATATTAATTTTATTGAGAACTATTTACTATATCTAGTACTGTAATTAATAATGGGTCAGAATAATTGTTATCTCAATCAATCAAATTTTAGTTGTCCAAAACCTTAAGAGGGGGGGGGGGGGGTCACCAGGACATATTTCCATGTACCTCGTATAATGAAGGTCTCTTCAACACAATATTTGGTATTTAAACTTCGAATAATGTGATTTATTATGTAGCAAAGTATTGTTTATGTAACATGAGTAGAAGTGGCGGTTTGCTGAAATGCAAATATCTCGGTTAATATTCAAGATAGTGAATAAATGTATACACCAATATTTATAGTACATTTAATTTGCAATAAAATGGGTTCTGTACAATTTTTCGATCCGACCCATGTTAACGGAGATATTTCGAATTTCTGAAAATCCTCCCCTCTAACCCCCCCCCCTCCCCCTGGCCCGATTTCAGCCGTTAACGAACTTGATCTTTCTTAAGGGAAATCTGCTAAAAAAGAAAATATGTCTCTGACGTTTCTTTTAAGAGCGGGAAAAGAAGTGAAAAAATAAAACTTATTATCTTGACGAAGATAACAAGGAGGAAAAAGTATTGAAGGAGAAAATGATTTATTTATATATAGGTGTGTCGCAGTTTATATGATTCATTTCTATGGATATTATAGAAAACGAAGCAACACTTAGATGTATATATTAAGCATAATTACGCTAAACAACATCAGGGAACAATTAATGGTGAGGGATACTCAGAATGATAATCACACATAATGTGACGTCAATGTTTCGACCAGACAACCCCTGGTCTATCCCAGACAACCACCCATTATCCGATTTCAGCCGTAAACGTACTTGATCTTTGGTTTTACATACAACGTTTAAATATCGAGCTTGGTGCCGATCTAACAAACATTGCGACTCATAGAGCTGCAATTGACAAATATATATAAATAATTTTTCGTCATCTCCTAGGTATATCGATGGACATTTGTGGAGTCATTTCGAAAATCTTGTCATGAGTAAGTAGAAGGTGAATAGCTGATTTCCCTTGAGGGAAATTTTCTAAAACATTCTTAGTAATTAACGAAGCCTTACTAATTAAAATGGTTAATTTAGGAACACAAAGAAGGAATGATTTATTCATTTGGTATTGGATGGTCAGTCTTAATAGGGCACCATCCCTATTGAGATTGTACTCATGACGCGATTTTCGAAAACTTTCTTCAAATGTCCATAGATCCTACCCAGTAGATGACGGAAAATGAGATCCTTTGATATTTTTCGCTTTATGTAAAAAGAAAGATGAAGTTTTTTAATAGCTGAAATTGGAAGTGGGAGGGGGGGTTTGAGGGGAGAATTCCGAAAATTCTAAATATCTCCGTTACTATACGTCAGTTCGAAAAAATGTATAGATCCAATATTATTGCAAATTAATATATCCATAGACGTTGCTCTATACATCTTTCATGAATCATGATTATTAACCGAGATATTTGGATTTTATGTTTTGGTTTTCAGTAAACTCCCACATATCATGAACGACATCATTCCAAGGTTAAATACCAAATATTGTTAAAATTGAACTTTTACTTTGTGAGATATACGCAAATAAGTTCTGGTTGACCCGCCCCCCCCTCTCCCCTTCTTTTATTCTTGGCTTACTAAAATTTGTGTGATCGAGATAAAAAATATTCTGATTCATTATAAATTACAGCACTAGCTTATAGTAAATAGTTTTTAATAAAATTAATATGTTATATTGATATATATTCCAGAAATTGTTTTTCTTCCGGTCGAGAATATTTCTATCTATCTATTCAGCTCTGAAATGTTGCCTGACCTGTTGTTTACAATTCACACGCTCTCCGTAGTGAAGATTATTAAAATGTAAATTGATTGAAACATTTTTCATTTTCATTTGTATTCTAAATATTTACGGTGGTGTTAATGTTTCAAGTCTGCAGACTTTTCTATTGTACTTCACGTGGGAAGTCTGCTGAGTTTACGCAGCCCCTGATTGAAGGACGTTTTTATCTTGCTGCTTCTTCTCTTTCTACTGCTGAGTAGTAAATTGGGTTTGCTTCCCTGCTAACTTCTTACCCTGTGGGGCATTTTTAAAATTTCCAGGAGCAGTGACAGTTAGAAGCCCACTGAGGAAAAATGAGTTGGGCATCTGCATCTCTCTCCCCTCAGGAATCTTGTGTCTAGGAGTAAACTGTCGGGAAAGAACCCCATCTTGTTTATACAGTAGCTCACAGTGAAAATGATGCACCATACAAATTTCACAAAATGTTCATTTATTATGTAGAATAATATATTTTTTTAAAAAAGGTTCTCCCTAAAATATTACACATTTTATCTAGAAAAAAATAAATATCTCTCTTGAACAATAATTAATAATGCCTAAGCAAAAAAATAACAAAAATGAAATTCCAGACCTCACAGTG